>JAULJZ010155085.1:0-28755 GCA_032270985.1 Heliamphora pulchella
GGGGAGGCTAGGCCGGGCCCGGGCCCGTGGGAGGGCCTGTGGCGGGCCTAGGGTCGGGCCTACGGGCGGGTCGAGCCTCGGGCTGAACCGGCCCGGACTCGCACAGTGATGGGCTTCAGACCTCCGTCGGGTCTCGGGCCGTTTTAACAGTCCTAAACAAAACCAGACCTATAGAAGCTATTTCGAAAGATCAAAGATCCAAATTTGACGTCGAAAACAACTTCCACGGTAGAAATCACTCAATCTAACAAACACTAAAACTCATCCATTGTAGAGCATGCGTGCACAGAGTTTCAATGGCGGCATTTATTTTCCAAAAAAAAAATTTTTAAAAAGATTTTCGTTAGAATTAGAAATTCTCAAAGAGATAGAGGGAGAAAGCTAATAGTTTTCCGAAGAAAAGGCTTCATTCTTCGGTACCAAATCGGGTGAAACTATAACTTGAATTCAGCTCCTGACTGATGGCCAATGAGGAGAAAGCTACAATTTCACTCAATTTCACCCTATTTCAATCTAAATCTTAGCCTGGATAGTTTTGGATGCATGTAAATGGGACTCAACTCAAAAGAATATCAATTCTTCATGATTTCGCAGCAGAAAACGTATTTTTGAGAGAGATGCACAACGAATGGTAATTCTGGTTCTGAAAAATTGTTCTAGAGAGAGATGGGAGAATAAAGAGGGAATATGGGGAAAGCGAGAGAAAGTAGTTATCAGGGAAGGAAGAGTACGAGAAGAACAAGAGAAAAAAAGCTCAATGTTCACATGTCACACAATTTTGAGTTTGGGATAATTTTTTTATAGGAGGTTTTTACATGTTTAATATGTTTTTATTTTTTGCTTTTAAGTTATGATGTTTAAGAATATTGGCACGATTATTTTTGTTTTTGTGAGCAGAGTTGACTTTTTTAATTGATAATATTATAATTATTTTACTTAAAAAATATTATGGTATTTGAAATAAGTATAGATTTTTTTCTTTAAAAAAAAGTTATTAGTTTTTTAGAAAAGCCAAATAATACAACTTAAAATATGACTTTTTCAGAAAAAAAAAAAATGCTAGCCTTTAAGAGAAGCCAAACATGGGCTTAATTCCTAAGACTTGTAATGTGTATAGGCTTTTTAAAGTTCTTATTACTCAATATTCTCTTAATTACTTAGTACACAATTATTGCTATCTCATTGCCCATTTCAATTCCAATTGCCGTTGGAGACTACTCTTCGGTGACTTTTCGACTAACATTCTTCAGTGACTTTTCTGTGACAATTTTTCAGCGACGTACTTTCAGCAACCTCCAATGGTTTTCTTGTAACTTTTTCAATCATGCTTCCAGTGATCTATATAACAAATAAATTTCACTATTTATTGTATTTAAACAGTAAAATTTATCTCTGTTCATTCCAACAAAATTTATTCCTATTCACTATATTTGAAAAGTGACATTTATTAATCCCTCCTATCTTATTCACTAGAATTAGGGTTTTGCAAGAAAAAGAAGGAAACTAGGAAAATAAATTAGAAAATAAAAAATAAAATAAATGATATTATTATAAATATTGGAAATTTAATAAATAATGAATTTAATTTGCAAGATTTATAATTAATGAATTTAATTTGCAATATTTAAAAAGTACTAATTCTGCTGAGAAAAAGAGATTGAGAGTGATGCCAGCTTCGTTATACAGAAATGACGAGATTTCGGGAGAAAGAAAGAAAGAAATTTAGGCTTCGTTTATTTAATTGGAAAGAAAAAGAAAAAGAAAAAAATAACCGTTTTTATTTTTTTGAATGTATGTTCAGTTGATATAAGAAAATATAAATCTTGAGAAAATATTTTTCTTTAGAAAACATTTTACCATAAAACTAATCATGAAAAAAGTATAAGCATCGCGGGAAAGTTTAATCTGAATTTTCTATCAACTTTCTTGCAAACTAAATATTTTCATGATGATAAAGTTTAAACTTAATTTTCTATCAACTTCCTATTAACTGATCAAGATTCATGCTTTTGTTCTTTTAGTGTTTCGACAGTTACAGTGATAAATCCTTCTACACATGGGGGATAGAAAAGCGTTTAAATATGAGGCTTCTTATGAGAGAAAAAGCTTAGAAATACAAAACCCTCCTGATTTTGGTAAAAAGAGAGGAATAGAAAGAAAATTACAGTCTCCTCTTTAAAATTTTTAGTCACGTTATAAATTCATATATTTCATTATTCAACTATTAGTTCAAGTTAATGTGAACAATAACAAGTACTTAAATACTGATTTTATTTCTATTAAATCTCTATAATTTTTTTTTGTGCAATATAAAAATCCTACCAATAATCCATGCATAGAAGGATGATATTGGAATTTCTTAAATCATTGCAGTACGTATATATTAGTTACAAACTTCATACATTTTTTTCCCTTCTTGTTTTGCTTTGTTAATTAAGAGAATGGTAAAGTTATGAGTAAAAAAATATTTTGTTTTGGAAAATATTAAAATAAAAAAAAAATTTGTTATGAACAATATTAAAATAAAGAAATGTGAAACGATTTCAAAAAATGTTCATTCCAATTTATGTTTTAATTTGCTTCTTTTTACGTTTCATTATTTCATCATTGCAAATGGGCACCGAGCATATCTTGCTTTATATTTTTCCCAACATTGTGTGCTTTGCACGCGGTAGAAATACATGTTTATTAATTTTCAACGATTACAATAAATTGAATTTATAGAAAATAAAATTGCAGAAAATAACATGAACAAAATATGCAAAGCGAGTCCTGCAAACGCAATTTCCTTAAGAATGATTCACCGCATACCAAGGGTGTTGTAGGTATCTCCACCAGCGTCACTCTCTCAGGATAAAACGGTTAACCCGAACGTTAGAATACCACCAAACATCGGCTACTCGAACGTACCTCGTCTGTCTTTCTCTCTCTATTTCTCCTCTCCCTGTATTCTGTTTCTCCACACTTACCTCTGTACCACACCTCTTTTGGAATACCAGAAGAGGTTTATATATATAAAATTTCTCTCATTGATAGTAACAAAAGAAATGAATATGAAATCAATTGTCAATGAATGGTATTGATTCTAGAAGTCAATTGCCAATCAATTCTAGAATAATGGCCAGAAATCAATTCTAGAAAATGGCCAATTAAATTCACTATTTCCAACACACAACACGTTCACTAGTATTCTATAAAGCTCTTAAAAAAGAATCAACAAAAAGAAAAACTAACCAAACAAGATTATAGATTGCTTATAACTCTGAATCAAGTTCAAATCCTACCATGACAAGAATGGAACTAAATAACCCTGCGTAGAAACTCTTGAATTCCTTCACAAGTCTAAAGAGCAAAACACATGGTTGATGCCATCAGAATTTTGCTGAGGGGTGGTGGTTGAATCTTGGAAGAAGTTGTACGTTACTTAAGTTGTTCATGGAGTTAAGAGATTGGTCTCTTCCATTATCTTCTCATATGCCCATGAGAAATCGAAATCACTGCCGTTGCTACTTGTGGTATCTCGCAGCAATTCAATGGCCAAACCGGAGCTGCAAGACTCATTGTTAAGCTGTTTATAGAGTTAAGAATAGCCTCCTCCCTTATCATTTAAACCTAAATATTGGAAAATGACACATTCTTGGCCATCCCAATACCTCCCGGTATACAACAATCAGAGGAATGGAAAAAAATGTTCGTAAAATAAGGCATTTGTTATTTCAGATTGAATTATGGGAAGTCCCACATGTTTTTTATATGATATTTTATGGATAGAATTATGTATATAGTGATAAAGTAGGTTCACACTTAGTTAGAGTAATATAAAGAATGAGAGAAGAATTATACAATTATTGATGGTATTCCTTTTTGGGGGGAGCCCTTCGAGTTCCAACTTGAGCCTAAGAAGACAATACAACTATTAGAGTGGGCGCTAGAGCATTTTCGGCAGAACCCCCTCCGACGATCAAGTTAATCCAAAATGATGGTGGAGTGGTTTGCAAGGAACATAAAACTTAGAGAGAGAAAAAGAGAGAGAACGTACTGATTGAGAATTCTTTGAATATCATGCTGTTACTCCTTTATGCGGCATCTTTTGGACACGTGTCGTGGTCCCCTATACTAAAATGGTTACGATGTTGTGATACAAAAAGTTATCCCATGGCACATATCGAACACGCACTGATTAGGACTTTACCTCCGACCTGGGCTATGACTGTCAAGGTTGTATAATAAAAATTATGAATTTTTTTGTTTTAGTGTTTAATTTTATTTATTAATAAAATTTACTTTTTTATTTTTTTATGAGAATCTTAATGAGCAATGTATGTATTTTATTGTTTATTTAATGTCGTGCATGGATGTCTTTTATTCTACATAGTAGTTAATCTGATGTGCAGAGTTCAGCTTGCACACAAAAAACTAGATTAAAGGTTCTTGTAGAATATAAGTTTTTGATTCGCAGTTTAGATGAAATTGAACAAACCATCGGTACAACTGTAGCGCAGAATTTTAGTAGACCTATCTTGGTTACGAGAAATAGATAATAGTGTCGCTTATTATTCCGATTCGCTGTGTTAGTACATTTTGCGTGTATTGAACAGGACTACATTAGAGTAATTAATTTTATACTGATTATAAAAATTAATTCACACCGTAAGATTATTATGAATGCTTATACTCTTAATTCCGAAATAATTAATTATTTATGTATATTTAATATTCGTTATTTTGATTTATTAAAGAGTGATTTTTTACGAATTTATAATTCCGGTGAGTTGTATAACGATATTAATTATATGGTGAATATCAATTATTGGCGGAATTCACGTTCCGAAAGATTGGGATTGATGATACCCCCTTAAGAAAGTTTATAAGTTTTGATCGAGCCAAACCCAACAGGTAAATTTAATTATCTGGCAGTCAAATAAATTAAGCGGAAAAGCTTCAAAATTTTTTGAAGAAGCCAATTAAATATAATTGTCAGTAATTTAATTTAATCGGTGGGTATTTGTAATCTTAACGTGAGGAAAATAAATAAGTATTTAATAATAAGAGCTTGAATATTTGGTTTTGAAAATATGACCCAGAGTGCAATTATAATTCTTTAGTGAAATAAATTATAAGAATACCCGTGCCACCATAGTTAATTTAGAAGAATACCTTTTTGGTCGATTCTCCAACTACGATTTTTTATTCCGAGTTGAAACTCCCGTCAGACCTTCTACTGTATTTCTTTATGCTATTTTCGAATGTAGTGTGGGCTACGAACCTTCGAGAACTCGTACTGGCAGAACCTGATCAGCTTTAGTCTTGAAGACAAGTTATGAATATGGTTCAGCCTACTTGCATATTTATAGGGCTACAACAAGAACCTGTAGAGTAATTATGACGAAGACTTCTAGTGTAACCCAGATATGTATCGAGCGATTTTTACAATTAAGCAAACCTCACAGCGGCATCTGTAATTATGAAACTTTGCAGTGGTTTCTATAATTCTCATAAAACACTAAATTATAGTTTACACCACTAAAGAAATGTAATTGCACTCTAAGCCATATTCTCAAGACCATCTTGTATTGAACTCTTGTTATTAAATGCTTAGCTCATCTCCCTACATTAAGATTCCTAATACCCGCCAATTAAATTTTATTACTGACAATTTAATTTAATCGACATCTTAAAATTTCTTAAGCCATTCTACTTAACTTATTTGACCGCCGGATAAATAAATCCACCTGTAGGGTTTGGTCCAGTTAAAACTTATAAACTTTCTTAAGGAGGAATTGTCAATTCGGATCATTCGAGATGTGGATTCTGTCAATAATTAATATTCACCATATAAATAATACCGCTATCTAACTCATCGAGAATATAGATCCATATAAGATCGCACCCTCTAACGAATCAAAACAACAAATATTAAATATACGCAAATCAATAATTATTTCAGAATTAAGAGTATAAGCACTTTCATAATAACCTTAGGGTGTAAATTAATTTATATAGTCAGTATAAAATTAATTACTCAAATGTGTCCCATTCAATACACACAAAATGTACTAGTACAGAGATACGAAATAATAGACGACGTTATTATCTGTTCCCTATAATCAAGACAGGCCTACTAAAACACTGTACTACAGTAGTATCAATGGTATGTCCATTTCTATCTAGACTGTGAACAAAAACTTATATTCTGCAAGAACCTAAAATCTGATATTCTGTGTGTAAGCCGTGCTCTACACAATAGATTAAATACTGTACAGAATAAAGGACATCCTTGTATAATATTAAAGAAATAATAATTCATACATTGCTAATTAAGATTCTCATAAAATAAAAAAATTAATTTTATTAAAAATAAAATTAAATAGGATAAATTACACTTACCTCCCATGAGGTTTAACCTTATTACAGGGATCTCTCTCATGGTCTCTGAAATTACACTGTTCTCCCCTGTCATATACTGCCGTTAGACTCCGTTAACAGACTGTTTGATATTACCTTTTTACCCTTTGCTTTAAAGAACTATTTTATGTTCAATAAATCATCTAGAGTAAATGACATTGTTGCCCTTTGAATGGATCTACGTCAAACCCAAATTACTGTGCCGCGCCATTGTCCATCTTCGTCTTCTCCATAGTTTATTGGGGATAATTAGCGTTAGGATGTTCATGCATATCTTTGTGGGACTCTGACCCGTTTTTTTTTTCGGCGTGTTTAGACGTGTGTTTGTCATTTTCGTTTCAGCATGTTCATACGTGTTTTTATACATGTTCGGGTTTAAATATGCATGCGGGGTTGGTTTCCGGGGCCGTTGGGCGCTGTGATGTGGGTTTTAAATATATATATATATATATATATATATAGGCCTATAAATATCTGGTGTTAGATATTTTCAAAAGATATTTTCAAAACTTCTCAACTAAGTTTTCTTTTTCTCTCTTCCTTCTCTCTAACTTCTCGGGGGCTCGGGACTTGATTTTCGACGATCCAATAGCGGATCCTTGCTATTGGCACGGTGGGTTACGCGTTCATTCGGACATAATTTCATTTAAGCAAAGTTTGATTTTGCACGTGGATCGATGTATCGAGTTTTTGACTCAACGAGGTAAGATCCTAGACTCTTATGTCTTATAAGGGTGCTACGTGTAATCGTATGTATTTTTACCAGTTAAAAATGCATGAAAAATTGATTTAAAGATTGGATTTTGGTTTAAAATCATTTTTGGGTTGTTTTCGGTTGGGTGAATCGGGTTTTGAGGTTTTTCGTTCGGTGGTTCTTGATGTTTTGGGCTCGTGTATGTCCGTGGGTGTTAAAAATATGCGAATTGATAAATTTATGTGTGTTTTGAAGCATCATAGTGAGTGTTTGAGAGTTTTGGGGCTTAGAACACAAAACAAGAGAAAATCTGGGTTTATCTTGGGTGGTTGCTCGCTCGAGCGCCCAACGTCCACTGGAGCAGACTAGCTGCGCAGGACCATTTTATTTTGATCATATCTCCTTCATTTCGACTCGGAATTGAGTCGTTCTTGTACTCAAATTGAAGCCCTAAAAGTCTTCTTTCCAATGATACCTCTCTCACAAGAAAGTGTTTTTTTAAGAAAAAATTATGATCAAAATAGTGAGGGTATGTCAAAATTTTTTAACTATTTTTGGGTCTGTGTTGGCCGTGTTGGGCGTGTGGGAGCCCGTTTGGTTGTGTTAGGGCCTTGGGGGTTTCTTTTGGTTGTGTGGTGGCCTTTTAGTCGATTGGTTTATGGGGCTCGATTGACTGCTCTCCTCTAGTGATTTTTTAGTTGATTGGATTATGGGGTCCTGTCCATTGAAGTCACGGAGAGGGTGTTGGGGCACGGTCATGTGCGTGGTGGTTGGTGCATCGTTGGGTGCGAGACATGTTGGGTCCGGTGTTCTTTCTAGAGTGGCGTGTTTTGGTGATAACTGTTTTGTGGGAGGTTTGTTTTGGCCTTTGGTTAGGTCGTGTTCTGTAGATTTGTTGTTTGTGTTGGGCACGTGTGGGCATCGTGGGTTTATGTTGGGCGCGTGTGGGCGTCGTAGGTCTGTGTCGGGTGTATGATGTGCATGGTTAGATGCGGATTTTTGGTGCATGGTCGTGTTTGTGGTGGTTAGTGCATCGTTGCGTACGTGGGTTTGGCTTTGTTTTTCATCCAGCGATGACCGCTCAAGCGGTGGTTGAGCGCTCGAGCGGTGGTGTGGTAAAGAGGTATGTCGGTAGGGGACCGCTCGAGCGGTTGTTAAGCGCTCGAGCGCTTGAGTGGTGTTGGCCTCTGGGTTAGGTTTTGGTTTTCTGCATTGTTGGTTGTCCCGGTGAGAGAACGAGTTGTTCAGGTAAGTGGACGTTTGGTTGTGTGGCATGTGGTGCCGTTATGTGAAACGTAGTGTTTTACGTGGTTATGTGCATTTAAAATTCTAATTTTAATTATGCATGTTGTAGGACGGATATGTGGTCTTGCGATAGCTAAAACTCTGATTTTAGTGACACGTGTGCGTGTGTGCTTATGTGGTCGAACGAAAAAGTGGTCCGATGTCCCGTGGACGAAAAAGTGGTCCGATGTGTTTTGGACGGAAAAGTGGTCCGTGAGCGGAAAAGTGGCTCGATAAACGTTAGCTCTGGTTAACGTGGATGGAAAAGTAGTTCGAGAAATGTTAACTTTGGTTAACGATGGGTGTGTGCGTGTGGGAACCTGAAGGATGGAAAAGTGATCATGACGGTGCATGTGTGGTGTGTCTAAGTCTGAAGGATGGAAATGTGATCCTGAAGATGCGTGATGTGTGTTGCATGGGTTGCATGCGTTATGTGTGTTGCTCGGTTTGCGTACGTTGCATGTGTTGAGTTGCATGGGTGGCATGCGTTGCGTGAGTTATACAAGTTAGCTCTGGCTAACGATGTATTAGTTGGGGTTATGGTCCTTCGGTGGGAGTTCGAAAAAATCCTTGTGATGGGTGTGTACCACCGTGTTTTTTGTAGAACTGTTGTTGTGGCTTGTGAGGGCCGATTATATGTATTATGGATTGCATGTACTGCATTGTGGGACGGATAAAACTAATTTTAAATTATTTTTAAGACTCGTGTGAGTCGTGATATAAAAATCATTTTCAAACCCTTTTTAGGGCTCTTGTGAGTCGACAATGGTTCTTATCCTCGCTTTCCTGTTTGCATGTGAAAATTATTTTAAAGACTTGAAAGAGAGTCGAAAACTGCACCTTGTTTTCCTAGCATGTTTAACTTATATTTCATACTTGTCTAGTTTCTGCTGAGCTTTGGCTTACGGTGTGGGATTTGAAATATTTTTCAGGTACTATCACGCAGGTTGATCTGAAGGTACTGAAGGGGCGAATGATCTGTAGTCTTCCTTTTTGCTCGTTTTTAAACATGTATGGTGTAACATGTTTTTTCGGTGTTGAAATCGTGTAATGTAAGCCTTTTGGCGATTATATATAATGCATGTATAATTTATTTTGAGAGTATTCTCGGGTTGGGCATTATATTTGGTTGCTTGTGGGTGTTTCATGTGATCTAGAGTTTGGGGCGTGACAAGATTGCTGGCTGTTCGGTGCCTCGCCGCCTCACTAGTCGCCGCAGTTACTTTTGCTCGCCGCCGCTGCTGAGTAAGTTTCTTCTAAATTCTAAGTTCTATTTTCAAAGTTCTAATACTGTGATGACTAAAGTATCATCCCATTTATTTGTTTTGCATTGTTTAAAACTAGAAATACCCATTTTGCTACCAGATTTTAGATTCATTTTCAACAAAAAACAATTTTGATATTTTATTCAACAACTAGTGGTGGCGACATTTGGGGGATGAATTACACATTAGTTTTCTTTTCTTTTTGACTAGTTCGAGGTAGGTTATAGTTATTCAACTTATGTATTCATTTGTGATGTAGTCGATAGATAATAATATAGAAGATGCATAATAAATATGAAATTCATCCTCAAAAAAATTTAAACAAAAGAAAAATAGTTCTACAAACCCATTTAAAAACAGTTCTCTCTTGAAATTAATTTGTCTTCTAAAACAAATTAATTAAATTAAAACCTTAATTAAAAACTATTTATTTTTATTTTCCACCCTGAAAAATTTATAAGTCTCCTAAACTGATTTTGACTCTTGGTTATTCACTCTTGGTTTTCTTTTCTTTTTGATATTTGGGTTGAGTTTTAATGGATTTTGTTTTTAAATCTCATCTGGATTAATTTGTTCATTTGGCTTATAATTTTTGTTTATTTTTATTTTTATTTCTACATTGATGCTAAATAAGATCAGCAAAGTTAGAAGGATTGAATTTGATCTCAAAATTGGTTTTAGAAAGGAAAAGAATATACCTCAAGCTTGAATACTAGATTTGGTATTATAGTATGAAATAAATGGGTTTGCACTGTGGTGCTAATTATTCTTTAAAAAGTAAATGTATTTTGTGATTTTGTCAATGAATGAATGCTTATAGAGAATTGAGCCGAGTTCTGTGATTTTGTCAATGAATGAATGTATTTTGAGCCGAGTTCTGCATATGGATTTATAGAGAATTGAGCTACAAATGCATTGTTCACTACAAAGATGTTGAAAGACAAGCTCGACAAATGATTTCCATATGATTTCAAATCCAGACCACGTGAAAGTTGGGACTTTGGGCAATGGGAACTAAGGAGAAAGACAATAAGAGGGAGATAGTGGAGTATAGAAGTACAGTTACGTTGATGATAGAGATTATTTGTAAGTGACTTCAAAATCCCAATTAAATGAGGACAAAAAGAAAGATAGTTGGGCGAAGTAGACTTAATGTGCATTGTGTGCTTGCCTAGTAATGCTTCATTCTTTTAAAAAGCATGAATATGAAAATGTGTTGACGTTTATATTAAGCTATATCTTTCAAGCGGACAAAGGATTTAAGGTAAAGAATAAACCACAGTCTAAGCTATCATTTCTATGCGTCAAATATGCTTTCAACCAACTGATGTAGTATAAGTGTGGAGAACACTCAAATTCCAGTAATGAAAACAATGAATGCTTTGAGTAAAAGCTTTGAGAAAAGTTCTTAAATCCTACTTGATCTGTTATATAAATCCATCTCCATTGTTAACTTGTACTCTTGTATTTAGATACGGTTAAATTAATCATGGTTATCATAATTAATTCATATTAACTTAATTAGGTTCTCATAACCTTAGTTTATTTGGTTTAGCGGCAAATAATGCCGTTCTATTGGAGCTGAAAGTTACCACATATTGTAGGTGGTGGCATATGCCGTTCTTCTTAGAAAATTAGTTGTGCATGGTCTAAATTTGTCAAATGGGCTCGGATTGACAGCAAATTTTATACAAAGTAACTTCTAGGCACAAGTGACATGTGAGAAGAAACAAAACTCAAAACTGATTCCCGAGCCGAGAGTGATGTTGTTAGACTTTCTTACATTTTACAGATTCTCACTTTCTTACATGTTCAAATGTTAAACTTTCATTGTTAAACTATTTAATGTCTTATTTATTTTTATTGTAGTTGGGACAAAAAGTATCATTAGTTTGCTACAATATTCCAAAATATGATGTGGCGGAGGGGATTGTTGTTAGTACGGATCTATTGGAGGAAGTTGATGAAGTTGCTTTGGGTTCGGAATTTTTGAAGATTTATGTTGATAACATCAAAAAGCCCGGTGCGCCTATAGAAAGAACTCATCGAGTTGTTAAGACAGTTAGGAAAGCTTATGGTCATAATATTGATTGGCGATCATGTGATGTAAGTTACGAATGAAATTTTATTTTTTCATATAATTTTATATAAATTTTTGACTTCATGAATTTGATGTCACATTTTTTGTTTTTCAGGTGTTTGAAAAAGACTAGCTTATGAAGCGGCTAAATGAAAAATTTGCAAAGCGGCTAAAGGGAAAAATTATATCAAATTAATTCGTGATACATTAGTTGTTAAACTTTTCATTTTGGTTTTATTTTTGTTATGTGATTAAACTTATTGTTAATTGAATTGTTTTGAATGTAATGGCATTTGGTTGCATGGATTGAATGGATAGATGTAATGGTAATATTTTATTTGGCTTGAGAATGAATGGATTATTTATAAATTTTTGATATTATCTTGTATTGATGGATATTTAGAATTTTAAGTTGTAAATACTTATTTTTTTATATTTTGATAGACAAAAAATATTACAGGTGAAATTGAATATTTTTTAGACGGTTTAATTACCAACGTAAATTGAACCTTTTGAGGTTATATTTGTCTGTTGCAAATAATAATTTTAGCGATGGCATACTTCTGCCGCAAATAATACTTTTAGCGACGACATATTATTTGTCTTAATTGATTTGAGACGGCATATAATTCGTCTCAATTGATACTTTTAGCGACGACATGTTATTCGTCTCGATTGATACCTTTTAAGACGGCATATTATTCGTCTCAATTGATACCTTTTGAGACGACATTTTTTTTACGCAATATCTTTTTTTGAGACAGGCGTTTACTTACGCAAAAGAGTATTTTTGGCCACGGTATGGTAGCCGCTGCAAAAGAAATCGTTTTTCAATATTTTTTGCGATGTTTTTTAAGCCGTCTCAAAAAGTCATTTTTGCCAATGCAAATTTATTTGAGATGGTAATTTTCGACGCAAATAGTTTTTTGCGACCCCAGTATGTACTACCCCCATTTGCCGACGCAAAGCCGACGTAAATACTCTTTTGTGACGGCTAATTAACCTTTTGCGATGGAATGCTCCCGACGCAAAAGCCACTTTTTTTAGTAGTGTTGGTTGATGGGCACGGAGGTAGAGCATTTCTGTTGAGATGGAGGAAAATATGGGTACAGGACCCATGGGCATTTTTGTTCATTGCGAAATTTAGTTTGAGGGTATAATAGACATTTAACATGCTTATGCCATTAGCATTTCATAAGAGGGGTAAAATTGACAGATCACATGATTTTACATGCTTATGTCAGCAATTTTGGTTAATTCCATTAACGAAGGTCAAACAGAAGGAAAAATTGAAACAGACAACAACACAAGAAGGGAGGGCAAAGTAATTTTAGATACCACAGGAGAGGTTCTTGTAATAAGCTCAAACCTTAGGGGAGGTAAGCATAATTTATCCGATTAAATACTAAAAATATGATTTTTAGTATACAACCCTAACAGGGAGGTGGAGCCATAAGTTGGAGGAGTATCAAGCAATGTTGCATTACTGAATCACCATGGAGGAAGAATACGTGACAGCTTCTGAAGTAGCCAAGGAGGTCGTTTGGTTCAGGAGCTTCTTTCTGGATCTGGATGTGGTGCCTTCAGCGCAGTTAGCTATTACACTTTACTGTGACAATAGCGGAGCGGTTGCCAACTCGAAGGAACCAAGAGCCCACAAGAAAGGGAAGCATATCGATTATAAATATCACCTGATACAAGAGATTGTACAGAGGGGTGATGCTGCTGTGACCAAGATTGCATCGACAGACAACCTTGCAGATCCTTTTACAAAGAACCTATTGACTAAGATTTTTGATAGTCACGTAGAGGGCATGGAAGTTAAATGTATGGCAACATAGTTTTGTGTATGAGTTAGAGATTGTCAGGGTTGTATACTAAAAATTATGAGTTTTTTGGTTTTAGTATTTAATTTTATTTATTAATAAAATTAATTTTTTTTATTTTTTATGAGAATCTTAATGAGTAATGTATGTATTTTATTATTTATTTAATATCGTGCATAGATGTTTTTTATTCTACATAGTATTTAATCTGGTGTGTAGAGTTCGGCTTGCACACGAAAAACGAGATTAAAGTTTCTTGTAGAATATAAGTTTTTGATTAAAATTTTAGATGGAATTGGATAAATCATCGGTACGACTGTAGCGTAGAATTTTAATAAACCTGTCTTGATTACAGGGAACAAAAAATAGCGTCGCGTATTGTTCTGACTTGCTGTATTAGTACACTGTGTGTGTATTGAACAGGACCACGTTAGGGTAATTAATTTTATACTGATTATATAAATTAATTCACACTTCAAGATTATTATGAATACTTATGCTCTTAATCTCGAAATAATTAATTATTTATGTATATTTAATATTCGTTATTTTGACTCATTAAATGGTGCAATCTTTTACGGGTCTATAATTTTGGTTAGTTGGATAACTATATTAATTTTATGGTGAATATCAATTATTGACGGATTCTACGTCCCGAAAGATTGGGATTGATGATACCCCCTTAAGAAAACTTATAAGTTTTGACCGAGTCAAACTCTACTTGTGGATTTAATTATCCGACAGTTAAATAAGTTAAGCGGAAGGTTATAAAGATTTTTTGAAGAAGCCGATTAAATATAATTGTAAGTAATTTAATTTAATTGGTGGGTATCTGTAATCTTAATGTGAGGAGAATAAATAAGTATTTAATAATAGGAGCTTGAATATTTTGTTTTGAGAATATGGCTGGGAGTGTAATTATAATTATTTAGTTGAATGAATTATAAATAATATTTTTATGAAATTGCTTCCGGGTTGAGGTGGGTTTTCATAAGTACATTGGGAGCCCAAGTCATATTTATTCCACAGATCCCTATAATATCCTATTTATATGTTGTTATACAACCCAAGCCACAAACACACGTTATATACGACTAGAGTTTCCACATATTCCCTTGGTGGCTAGAGAGGGTTGTGAAGGACACGTTCAAGGTAGCCCACACTACAGATGCATTCTAGCATTCGAGAATACAACAGAAGACTTGGATTTGGAGCTTCAACTTGAAATCTGCAACCTCAAAAACTTCTACACTAAAAGTTATTGCAGCAACCGAAATCAATTCTACCAGATTTCTTAAGGTATAACTCTAATTTAGCTTTGGGAATACATACCGTATTTGCTTTTGATCGTTTAACATCAAAAAATTTTATTCTGGAGTCGATTTTGACATCTGCCCATCTAATTTTTTTTGGCTTAATTCATGTTCATAATCAATGGATCTTAGCAGTTAGCCTCCATCAGTGACCATTGATCGTAAGGGTCATTTGTGTTCTTGGGTCTGATCAGCCTTAGCTTAACCATAGGTTGACCAGCATAAACCCGCTTTCTATCTGATCGGCACTCTTCAGCTCTTGCCATTTTGGTTGAGGGTGCAATGACTAAGAAACCCCATGCTATCCATCAGTAATCCCCTATTCTTGATTAGCAATTAACGAAGTGTTTGGTGTCAAGAATACAAATCCTTAGTCATATTTATGGCATCACTTTCCGCGGAGGGGGAATGAACTATCTTTGTCTGGTCACAAAGCGTAATCTAGTTGTCCAAAGGGCAATGCCTTTATGTATGACAGCTGTTGCCGCATCCCTTTGGTTACCCCATAACAAATGGCGACGTGATTATCATTTAGGAGGTGACATCATAACTACGCACACTTACATGTGGCAACCATTGTTTGGGTCCATTCCCCTATCTCGTGTGCTTTTTCTCAACCGTTAATTCGGTTAATCTTGTTAAATCTTAGCCGTGCGGTTATTTATTTTTTCAAACTTGGCTTCATGTCTTTTTATCAATCATTCTGATATTCGAAGCATTCTAGTGGCGACTTAGGCGATTTTTAAAGCATCTGCACCAGTGCGAGGGATATCCTTCTTTTTCGATCTGGGTACACCTCTTCTTCCCTCTCTTTCAGCTTTTAGAATTCTAATTTCCTCTGCAATAGTTGATTTAGGGGAGTTTGGGGGTAGTCTTGTCGTTTCAAGTTACTAGTTTTTGAGTAAACTAGGGTTTCGATCCTCTTATCCCCTTCTTACTTTAATCTCTTCTTTTCTTTTGGCATATGGGTTTATCCAATCTTTGTGAAACTCCTATGTCCAGTGATAGAGATCATATTGAGGTGTCTAGTGGCTCTAGTGAGGAGGTTACATCTTTTTTTTTAGAAATCCAAGAAAAATACTTTGGAAAATCATATACTGTCGAGCCTACACTTTCCTCCTCTACCTCCACTCCTATTGCTGACTACATCCTTCAATTTTAACCCCCCATTCTTCTTGACATTCCCTATCCAGCTCATGTCAGTGCTGTAACTACTAGACTTCCTCTCCCTTTTTTCCCTTGTGGATGAGGATTTGTCAATGGAGGCCCCTGAGGAAGGATTGGTTACTCTCCATTCTCATCGTGAGCCCATCTCTTCCCTTCCTCCCCGAAATAAAGCATTGGCTTCACAGGAGGTGTCTGTTTCTGGTGAGCCCAATCGAGGAATTCAACCAAGTCGACCTCAGACCATGGTAGGTAGAATTGCCCATTTGCCTTTCGTGGCTGACCATTCCCCTTCTTCCATCAGCACGTTAGACCTTAGCTTAATTAGGGCTCAGTTTCAAGTCCCCAACTCTATTCGCCTATGAGTCCCGGGTCCTAACAAATTCGCAAACTCTGACATTCTTAGGGAATTCTGTTTCTCTGAGGGGGCCCAACAAGGACGTATGAGGTTCCTTATTCTCCAATTTATAAGGGAGGTGCTCTAATTTTTGGGTATCTCACCCGCACAATTAGTTCCCAACAAGTATAGGATCTTGACCTAGTGCATGATTCTGTGGCTGATCATTAGCGATGGTCAGCACCCCCTGGCTCTCCAAGAATTCTTTTATTGCTACAAACCAATGGAGTTGGTCACCGACTTCGTCAGTTTTTAAGCTCGTGATGGCCGAGGGCTCATTACTGGCTTTCCTAAGTCCAACAAAGGATGGAAGGACCATTTTTTTTTTCGTGTCTAAGGAAGGCTGGGAATTTTAACCTTGGGAGAAGATTGATGAGGTTGCTCCTAGGATTCAACGGTTATGGGCCGCACTCCCCAAAGATGGTTAGTGCCAAACTTTATTTACTTTGTTCCCCTTGTGATTGTTCCTTCATCCTAGACATCTCCTCCTTTCTATTCTTTAATCTTTGTGTGGGGGGTCTCTTTGTGTTAGGTCGAGCAAGAAGTTTGGTAATCTCTAACGAGGAGAAGGAGAGGGTCACACTTGCTTAGTCCTTTGAGGACAGAAGCTGTTTACTCTGGTTGTCCCAAAGAGTCTAAGTGAGTACCTCATTGGTCCTGAGCCATCCATTGAAGCTTTATCTTTATTTCGTACGGCTGAAGCTGGAGCAATTTCTAAGGGTAAAGGTGAAGGTGAAGGTGAAGTGTTGTACCATTTGGTGTATGCTTTTTGGTTCTTTTGTCCTATGGTTATTGATCGTGGCCGTTTTCTTTCTGCACAGGCGCAACGAACAAGGGGGATAATGAGGCTCTGAAGAAGCTGAAAAAGAAGCAGGCTGCATCACAAGGGAACATTCCTGCCCCACCTCCCCTTTTCAAGAGACCCCGCGTCCTGACTCATCGTCAGGAAGATTTGGACGTATCTACCTTCAAAGAGTATATCCCCAAGCCCTCCCCTTATGCTGTGACGAAGTCCAGTGAATGGGCTTCTCTTGGCAATGAGGGGAAACAGGAGAGGGGTGAGCCCGTGGGACAGAGCAATGGGTTGGGCTCTGATCGGGGAGAGATGGTTAGTTAAAGGGTGGAGACGGGGAAAGAGGCGACAAGTACTGGTCCCTCTAAGGGAGCCAACCAGGAGAATGCCCCCCTTCAGTTTTCATGAACAAGAAAGTTAGCCTAAAGCTGATCGAGGGGACCGTTCTTCCCTCTGATCTGGCTTGGTTGGATGAACTGACCATAACTGAGCTGAGGCATAAGTTTCATGAGGAGTTTGCCAAGGTATGCTCCTTGCCCTTTATCAGTTATGTTCTTATTATTATTTTGTCATCCTATTACTTCTTTCTCTCATTATATCTGAGGAAACTAATGACTCCCTACTTGTGCAGTCCATCACCCTGTGTCATTACATGGCCCTTCACCTGGCCAGGGACGAGTATTCCCATCTGACTGATAAGAAGAAACTGAAGGCTACTAACCTGAACATCCAGAATATGACAGACAAAATTGAAAAGCTAAATAGTAATTAAATGAGACTGTCCATGGTCGAATTAGATCTAGAGAGAGCAAAGTCTTTGGTGGAGGGCCCTACAAAAGTCAGGACTAAGAAGACCATCGAGATAGAGAAGCTTCAAGGGAAAATTGTTGCGTTGGAGGAGTTATCAGCAAAGCAAAAAGAAAAGTGTGTTGCTCTAGAGGCTTCCCTCAACGCTGATCACATCGTCATCGTGGCGCAATTCAAAGTTTCTGAGGAGTTCTCCCAACCTAGACCCCTTTTAGGTGAAGGCTTATGACGCTAACACCTCTGTTGCTCCTTCTCCCTCTCCAGCTAGGGGAACTAAAGATGAAGCTCAGTCTAACCCTCTCTCCTAGCAGCCTCCTAACTACCTTGACACCTCTTATCCTTCTCTTATTTCCACTGCTATTTTGAAACATACTTTGACAAGTTTGTTGTTGTTTTTCGTACTTATTTTTATTGGTGGGTGCCCCAAGATACATTTAGTAGTTTTCCTTCGATGCATGATTGTCTAATACGCACTTGAAGTGCCGGAATGAACGTGGATATGGAATTTGCTTTTCAAACACTTGGGCTATTTGACGGTTGAATGGATGGATGTTTTCTTTGCCTTCTAGACATGTTTGTTCTTCGTTTGAATGGTTGAGTTTTACCTTTTAGACATGTTTTTCTTTGTTTGAATGGTTGAGTTTTGCCTTTTAGACACTTCTTTTTTGCATGTTGTCTTATACCCACCTTGCTGCTGTAATGTTGAACTTTGTCATGGGGTATTTAACTTTTTGCTCCCTCAGACATTGAAGGATTAGGGGCTAACCTTCTCCAGGTCAGCCCTGGCCCGCTCAGGTTTTCAATAACCTCAGGCATTGAAGGATTGAGGGCTGACCTTCTCCTGATCATCCTTAGCCCGTTTAGGTTTTTAATAACCTCAGGTGTTGATGGATTTGGGACTGGTCTTCTCCTGGTCAGCCCTGACCTGTTCAGGTTTTCAATAACCTCATACGTTAAAGGATTGGGGGCTGACCTTCTCTTGGTCAGCCCTACCCCGTTCAAGTTTTCACTAACCTTAGGCGTTGAAAGATTAGGAGTTGACCTTCTCGTGGTCAGCACTGGCCTTGTGAGACCCTGACCTATTTTTTTTTTTGGTGTTTTTTGACCCGTGTTTGTCTTTTTTATTTTAGCATGTTTATACGTATTTTTATACATGTTCGAGTGTAGAGATGCATACAGGGTAGGTTTCCGAGGCCATTGGCAGTTGTGGTGTGAATTTTAATTAAAAAAAGATATTTTTGTGGCCTATAAATATCTGACGTTAGATATTTTCAAAACTTACAAGCTAAGTTTTTCTTTTTTTCTCTCTGTCTTCTCTCTAACTTCTTAGGGGCCCGAGGCTTAATTTTTGACGATCCAATAGCTGATCCCTGCTATTGGCACGGTGGGCCACACATTCATCCAAATGAAATTTTATTTCGACAAAGTTTAATTTTGCACGTGGATCGAGGTGTTGAGTTTTTAACTCAACGAGGTAGGATCCTAAACTCTCATGTCTTATAAGGGTGCTACGTGTAATCGTGTATGTTTTTACCATTTTAAAATGCATGAAATTGCTTTATGTTTCAAACGTTGATTTTAGGGTTTAAAATCGTTTTTCGTCAATTTTGGTTGGGTTGAATCGAGTTTCGAGTGTTTCTTTCTAGGTTTTAGTGTTATTCTTGGGCTTGGGTATGTCTGAGGGTGTTGGATGGAAGTTTTGAGGCTTCGTTTTAGAGTTTTGGTGGCTGAACCTATAGCTCGGAGTCAGTTTCTGCCTGGGTTCAGTCAATTGGATCGCGGTTCAGTCGAATGGATCGAGGAGGTCAGTCGGCTGACCTGTGTTTTTGGGGAGTTTTTACGAGATTCTAGTAGCTTGTTTGGTTCGACTAGATGGGGTCCCGTCGACAGGGTCCTATGTAGGGTGCTTTGCTAGTTTGATGGTTGTGTGGTGGCCTTTCGGTCGATCAGGTTATGGGTCTCATTTGACTGCTCTCCTCTAGTGTTTTCAATTAATTGGATTATAGGGTCCTGTCAATTGAAGTCATGAAGAGAGTGATAGTCATTTCATGCAGGGCGTTGGTGCACGGTTGTGTGCGTGGTGGTTGGTGCATCTTTGGGTGCAGGACAAGTGGGTCTGTTGTTTTGTTAGAAGGTGGTTTCTGGTGGGAATCATTTTGTGGGAGATTCAGGTGTTGGTCTTCGGATTAGGTTTTGGTTCTCTGCATCTTTGGTTGTCCCGGTCAGTGGATGGGTCGTTCGGGTGAGCAGATGACGGGTGTGTGGCTTGTGATGTCGTGATGGGTTGTGTGGCGTTGTTGTGTGGAACATCGTGATTATACGTATTTCTGTGCCTATAGAACTATGGTTAGTTTTATTCTTGCATGCTGTAGGATGGGTATGTGGTCATATGTGGTCATATGTGATCTTATGCGGTCATGGTGTATCTAAGCTCTGATTTTATGTGTGCATGGGCTGCACTGGTTAAAACTCTGGTTTTAAAATTGTATATGTTGGGGCGAATTTTGGTCCCTCAATGAAAGTCTGTAAAGATGCATATAAGGGGCAGATTTTGGTCTTACGGTGAAAGTCTGTGAAGATATCTATTGCCTCTAGTCAGCAATGCATTAAAAGGGACGGATAATGGACCTACGGTGAAAATACGTGAATCTATATGACGAGAACGTATGTGGTCCTACGGTTTTATCCCGTGAAGTTATATGTTAATTCTGCATGTGTTGCGATGTATAAATGGCGTGAGTTGCATGTGGAGCTCGTGGGAGTCTTGGCTTGTAAGAGTCAATCTTTGCTAGTGAAGTATTGTACTATATATATCAAATTATTTTCTAGGCTCTGATGAGTCGTGATGCAAAACCGTTTTCAAAACTGTTTTCTTTGAGACACTTGGGAGTTCTCGTATAAAACCGTTTTTCAACTGTTTTCTTTTGGAGCTCGTATGAGTTCAGATATAAAACCATTTTATGGCTTGTGTGAGTCGAAAACTACACCTTGTTTTCCGAGCATGTTTTGTTTATATTACATGCTAGTCTAATTTCTGTTGAGATTTGGCTCACGGTGTGGGATTTGAAATATTTTTCAAGTACCGATTACGTAGGTTGATTCGGGATTGCCGATTGAGGCGGTAGATCCATAATCTTCCTTTTTGTTCTTTTTAACCCTGTATGTTTACCTGTATTTTTGTGTTGAAATCGTGTAATGTAAGCCTTATTAACGTTTATATACAACGGCTGTATGTTTAAATTTGCGAGTAAATATCGGGTTCAGCGTTTTATCTGGTTGTTTATGGATGCTTAACGTGACCCGGAGTTTGTGGTGTGACAGGCCCGTTCAAGTTTTCATTAACCACAGGCGTTGAAGGATTGGGGGCTGACCTTCTCCTAGTCAACCCTAGCCCGTTCAGGTTTTCAATAACCTCAGGTGTAGAAGGATTGGGAGTTGACCTTCTTGTGGTCAGCCCTTGCCCGTTCAGGTTTTCAATAACCTCATGCGTTGAAGGATTGGGGGCTGACCTTCTCCTGATCAGCCCTGGCCCATTCAGGTCTTCATTAATCTCAGGCGGTGAATGATTGGGAGCTGGCCTTCTCATGGTCAGCCGTGGCCCATTTAGATTTTCAATAACCTCAGGCGTTAAAGGATTAGGGGCTGACCTTCTCATGGTCAGTCTGGCCCGCTTAGGTTTTCACTAACCTCAGGTGTTGAAGGATTGGGGGCTGACCTTTTCCTGATCAGCCCTGTCCCGTTCAAGTTTTCAATAACCTCAGGCGTTGAAGGATTGGGGGCTGACCTTCTCCTGGTCAACCTTGGTCTGTTCTGGTTTTCTATAACCTCAAGCGTTAAAAGACTGGGGGTTGACCTTCTCCCGGTTAACCTTGTGGCGCTGCACTACTTATACGTTGTGTAAAAGTTACTTGAGAAGAGACAAAGTAGGACAAAACACATCTTTGTTGGAAACATAAACATTTTCATAATCATTTTCATGAAGTATGACTTGAAACATAAGCAGTTTCATGAAATATTACTGGAAGCATAAGCGTCCTGATGGTCAATGGAGAACTAACTTAGGCGTAATACCGTTTGAGGTGTTCTGCATTCCAGGGGTGCTTTAATTCTCTTCTTTCCATTGTCTAGATGCAATAAGCTCTCTTCCCCTGATGAGCTTTCACAACATAGGGCCCCTCCCACTTTGGTCCTAGCTTTCCTTCAGTTGGGTCTTTTGTTTATAGGGTGACCTTTCTGAGCACAAGATCCCCTGGGTTGAAACTCCTCTCTTTCACTTTTAAGTTGTAGTACATTCTCATTCGGTTCTAATATACTGTTGTTCTCAGTGCTGCAGTCTCTTTGATCTCGTTAAACAGATCCAGCTCTATTCACAGATTCTCATTGTTCACGTCCTAATCATACTGGTTAACTCACGTGCTGGTCAGACCAATTTCTACTAGAATTACTGCCTCATGACTATAGGTGAGGACGTAAGAGGTATTGCTAGTTGAGGTGCAGGCTGTGGTACGATAAGCCCATAGGACATTTGGTAACTCATCAAGCCATAATCCCTTTCCAGCCTCCAATTTTGCCTTCAATATCTTCAGGAGTGACTTGTTTGTGACTTCCACTTGGCCGTTTGACTAGGGGTGGGCAAGCAAAGCATAATGGACTTGGATGCTAAGCTCAACACAAAACTTTCTGAAGTTGGCGTTGTCAAATTTCTTTCCATTATCAATGATGATCGTTTTGGGGATCCCAAATTGGCATACCATAGACTTCCAAACAAATTGTGTGATGTTTTTCTCTGTAATTTTAGCTAGGGGCTCAGCTTCCACCCATTTGGTAAAGTAGTCAATAGTAACCACAATGAATTTCATTTGTCACTGTGCCAAAGCCAATGGTCCTATAAGGTCTAGCCCCCACTGGGCGAATGGCTATTGACTGATCAGTACACTGAGCTCCATTTACGACTGTTTGACTACGTTGGAAAAACGTTGGCACTTAACACATTTCTTCACGAACTCTCTTGCGTCTGTGAGCATGGTAGGCCAATAATACCCTGCTCTGATTGCTTTCCCGACGAGGGACTTTACACCGAAATGGTTGCCACACACACCTTTGTGGATTTCTCTGAGCACGTAAATCACCGCCTAATTAGATATAGAACGCAAATACAACCTCGTCACACTTCGCCTCTATGGGATTCCATCTGAATAATGTAGTTAGCAACCTGAAACTTTAGCTTTCTTGCTTGTGTTTTGTCCTCAGGGAGTTCCCTATTTTCTAAGTATCTCAGGATTGGCTTGGCCTACTCCATCTGATATATTTCCATGATCACCCCATCCTGGTGCTGTAGTTGGCAATCCACACTTGGCTGGTCGACCACATTAGCAATGACCCTTTGGTCTGTGTGCTCTTGATCTGAGGAGGCCATTCGGGCAATCTGATCTGCCTTTGAGTTTTCTCCTCTTGGGATCCTTTAAACTTTGACTTGGTAGAACTGTCTGCACAAGCTGTCCACTAAGTATTTGTATTTCCTTAGCTTATTCCCCTTTACCTCGTATTCGCCGTTGACTTGCTGCACTACTAATTAAGAGTCGAATTTGTCCAGAGCTTTTTTGCTCCACATGATTTTATGGCTCAGAGTCCCCATACTAGTGCTTCATACTCTGCCTCGTTATTGGTTAAGTCGAAATTTAGCTACACTACTTGTCTAATCCGTTCTCCTGAAGGGGAGGTGACTGCCACTCCCGTTCCTCCCTTACCTTTCCTGAATGATCCATTAACATTTACTATCCATGAGTCACCCATGTCCCATTCTTGTTCTGGGTTTCCCATTTTTCGATCAGGTCCACCTTTTGGCAGATCTATTCTCTCAAAGAGATCCCCCAGAGTGAACTCTGCTATGAATTCTGCCAATATCTGCCCCTTGTACACTATTCAAGGTGCGTATGTGATATCGAACTGGCCAAACTCAATTAACCATTGCATTAGTCTTTCGACATTTCAGGTTTCTATAGTACTTTCCTAACGGCAGGTCAGTCAAGACTACGATGGCATCTTGGAAGTAGGGACGAAGTCTTCTAGATGATATGATCAACGTAAAAGCTAGCTTTTCCATTTAGGGGTATCTGCTCTCCCCTCCTTGGAAAGCTCTGCTGATGAAGTATACTGGCTTTTGTAGCTTCTTCTCCTCCATTACTAAGGCTGAGCTGACGGCTGTCTGTGATACAGCTAAGTACAAATACAAAACTTCGTGCGGTACTGGGTTTGACAATAGTGGGGGCGCGGCTAAGTATGCCTTCAGCTCATTGAAGGCCTAATCGCATTCATTATCCCAGCTGAAAGCCTTCTTTAGTGTTTTGAAGAAGGGTAGGCATTAGTCCGTTGCTCGAGAAACGAAGCGATTGAGGGCAGTTACTCTTTCTGCAAGTCTCTGCACTTCCTTGATTTTGTTTGGGGATTTCATTTGCAAAATTGCCTCAACCTTTTCTGGGTTGGCTTCAATTCCTCTTTTACTCACCAAAAAGCCCAAGAATTTCCCAGACGACACCCCAAAAGCTCACTTAACTGGGTTCAACTTCATTTCATATCTCCTTAAGACCAGGAAGACCTCTTGCAGATCTTCCACGTGCTGATCAGCCCTCTTGCTCCTGCATTTTTTAACTCAAAGGGCATGACCCTATAACAGAACATTCCTTTTGAGGTGATGAACGACATCTTGTCCTGAACAGGGACATGCATCATGATCTGGTTATAACCTGAGAATGCATATATGAAATTGAGCAGCTCATAGCCTGCCGTGGAATCAACTAACAAGTCAATCCTGGGGAGGGGGTGTAAACACCCCAATCTAACTAAGCCGAATCTTAGGCACCCATCTCGAATGTGCTCCAATGACGAAAATATAAGAATTATGCTCAAAGATACTCCCAAGCAAACAAGATCAGGAATACAGTTCAAAACCCAAGAAAATCACCAAAAACCTTCAGGCCGTGACATTGTTATACTCACAGCTGCCACTTTTTGAAAACCCTAAATTAGGCCGTGACTTCCTTTGTCACGGTCACCACTTTTTGAGCCTAGTCACGATTTTTTAAAGTTGCAACTGTCCTTTCCATTGCCATAAAGATAGCGGTTGTCACGATACAAAAGCAAAAAGATAGTGGCCGTCACTTTTATCCCTTTTTGGACATATGACAGCATTCTAGAGAAGGTCTGTGTTGCCCACTTTACCTATAAATAGGCGTCGTTTTTCAAGAAACAGAAGAGGAGAAAGAACCTAGAAGCCCAAACTCTACCGAAATACACTTCTAACCGATATTTCGATATTCATTCCATACTTTTCAAGCCTTGTTGTGGCCGTGCTTGCATTGAATGAGTTCGTAGAGCTCATATTGGCTTGGAGGTAGCCTATTCTCAAACCCGAGAACCATTCAAGATGGATATTCACACGAGGTAACCATAGGAACCCACGATATTCTTCTAGGCCCTCATTTGCTTCCCCCGAGGGTGTCGTGGATAAGGTTTTCATTATTTTTATTGTTTATTTGTCATTTATTTCAATCTAAGCATTATTCATTCAAGTTTTTCTTATAAATAGTGTACTTATAGCTCTTTATTTTTGTATATTTCAGTTGTTTTTATTTCGTTTTAATGCTCACAATAGGGCCGAGATTTAGGGTTGTTTTCATTCAAAAATAAAGGAATTCAATAAATGTGTAGAAAATATTTTAACACCTTGAAAATTAAATTTAAAAAATTTTTTTTGTGAAAAATAGAGTCGTCACTTGATTTTTTGAGAAAAACTAAGAAAAACAAAATGAGCCATTGATATTTAAAATGGTAACCAGAGAAAATAAGGGTTCGGGGACTAAGATACGAACTGGAAAAAATGTTAGGCACCTCGTTCGTTCAATTGTGAGGTTGACCTTTACTAATCATCATTGGTTCTTAATTAAATTTCTCAAATGCATGTAAATACAGAAGACGGGGTGCAAAGAGAGAACAATCAAAATCAAATAAAAAAAATACATAACATATCTATATAGAACGCCAAATAAAACAAGTAGGAAAAGAAAAATCCTAAATTCTACGGCATGCAATTTTTAACTAAAAGATATATGGAACAAACCGCATGTAATAACACAAAATAATCTAAACTAATATAAGCATGACATGGTACCAAATTAAAAGAAATGTAATCTTAAAACTCCCTGAATTATAATCAAAACTGCATACAATATTGTAAAATAATCAATTATCTTAAATTATCTTAATCATGATTTTAAGCAAAGTAAACAAAAATATGATCCAAAATTATCACATAAAAATGTATATTACCAAATAACTTAAAATTACACTAACGTGATTTTAAACAAAAACATGCTCCAAAATTCAATAAATTCTAAACACATCAAAAATGAACATGAATTACTTACAATATTGTCAAATAATCTAAAATTACACTAATATGATTTTAAATAGAAACATACTCCAAAATTCACTGAATTCTAAACATGTCATGAAACTAAGGTAGAAGTATCTGACCTATTCTATTACTAACTAAAATTTTAGAAAATAACAAACTATGCTAATAAAGTAAAGCATACTTTAATCAAACAACTGTAACGAAGTAAAACTTAGAATAAGATAAAAGAAAAGAATGTGAGTGCAATATTGACTATTATGACCACATTAATATTGATGCCGGGATATCATGATCATAGTATCATACATTACGATGCAAGAAATATATGCAACATTGCTAAATTTTAATAGAATAGTATAATAATAATAACGTACTATAAAATAAAAACTAAAATCTATGAAACTATGAAATATGATCAAACTATAAAAACATAACTAGTTCGAAACTAGAATAAAACATGATTCGAATTTAGAAATTACTAACTAAGCACAAAATTAAAAAGTAGGCATGCAATCGAGAATGTAACCCGACCTCTTCACATAAGAAGAAAGTGAGGAGAGAAACGTCGGGGATCTTACAGAATACCTAAAGCGTAACCCGGGTGAATCCTCAAGTCAGAAGAATGGTGCTCAATTGTCCGATCCTGGAGGAATGCTCCAATTCCAATCAGTAAGTCAAGAATTCGGTAGAGTATAGGCGTAATGCAGCTTGTCCGTCCGCGAAGCAGCAAGGTGTCGACATCAAGACTCGTACACTCTCGGTACTTCGGCAGAGTACCTCTCTCTCAAAATCTGTCCTAAAAATGTACCAGAGATTCAGTATTTATAGAGTTCATCAATCAATGAGATGCTGGCATATTTTGGGACATGTCAGGATTTTCAGAGTTGGCGGTCGCCAGGTAATTGGCGGTCACCACAAAGAATCAAGTTTCCAAGGGTTTCTTATGGTGATCGCCACAATAGAGTTGGTGACCCCATGGTTGCAAGTTGGCAGTTGCTACCTTGGCTAGGGTTTTCAATAAGTTCTTATAGTGGTCGTCACAATGAAGTTGGCGACCCCAAGGTTCAAAGATAACGGCTCAAGGTTTTGAAGTTGGCTGCTTGAAGTATGTTTACTGGTTTAAAGGTTTTTATCATCTGGTTTTGAACACTAAGCTTGGATTATTCCCCGATGATTGTTCTGAAGCACCATTCCACTTGATTTCATCATAAGATTCACCCGGATCAACCTTAGATTAGGCAGGGTCAAATTGGAGTGTCTACAGTTCCCCCTTTTTGACACAACTTGCACAGCAACGCATGATGCGAGTTATATCAAAGACCTAGAGACAACAACAATTTGACCGAGTTGTCAATCGTAGGCCACAAACACACAAGCATGCATATGATATTGGTCGTACTCGAATTTTCATTGAGCTGCCAACGTATCCCTTTGCAAGGGATCAAACCAAAACGTAGTTCCTGATGTTGGAAAGGGAGCCGCACAGCGGAAAAAAAGATTAATTTTTGAATCGACGTCGTGACCGTAAAAAACGACGTATGCGATTTTCATGAAAAACGAAAACTATAATGATTTCAATAGTTTAATACCTCTATGAAACTTGTCGATAAGTTTCTAGAAATCCCGAATACGTTGAAGACGACCTTACAACATTCTCACGTATGATCCGGACGCACTACGACGATCACGATGTGTGAGCACCGATTTCGATCGATGTGTTCTTCCTACTTTGGTTTCTTCTCACACAATGATCTCTAAAAAGGCAAAAATGATTGCCCAAGAGAAGAGGAGGCCGGCGGCTCTATTGGAGTATTAGGGTTAGGTTTTTATTAATTAGTCTCCACGTGATATATATGAATATATCAAAATATATTAAGCATATTCTCTCCTTTCTAAAAAGATATAAAGAGATATACTTAACATATTTAATTAAACCCACCATCTCCTAAGGCCGGCCACTTAAGGAGTAACCCCTAGGTATGCCAAATACCAAAACCGCCCCTTATTAATTTAATTTAATTCCCGAATGTCCCCAGCGGCAAAATTGGCATTCAAATTAAATTAAATAATTACCGAAACCAACAAGAAAAATATCCGTACATTTAATGGTCTACGTGAGGGATCACGAGGAAGTATAGGACTCGGGCTAACCGTACGAGAAAACCAGATATTCCTAACTCTGTCCCCAAGCTAGATCTTTTCCCGTACGAACCAGAACTTATTTCACTAAAGGTCTGGACTGAACTCCCGGTCCTAACTCAAATTATGTCTTGAGTCTCCAATTATCAAATGTACTGAATTCTCCCCACGTTTA
>JAULJZ010155112.1:0-28750 GCA_032270985.1 Heliamphora pulchella
TCATTTATTTTATTTTAGTAAAAACGGTTCAGCAATTTACAGAGAAATACATAAGAATTGAGCCTCTGTTGGCCACTGTTTTGGGGCATCAATTCAAGGGCTATGGCTCTGATATTTGGTGGGGTTCTATCTTAAGGTGTCCCCTACAAATTTCATGTTTTGAGCTAGGGTAAGTTATTTGAAAAAAGTTTGAGATTTTGGTCAATCTATAAAGAGGGTTCAGCCATCCTAAAAAGGGTCTACAGAGTGTGTTTTTAACAGAGAATGTTTAAATCTTTTGGGGTATCATCCGAGGGTATTTTGAACTGATATTTGGTCAGTAACTAGTTTAATATGTTAGCAATAGAGTCCATGTTTACCACTTTTGGATTTGGCGTTTAAAAAGTTAGGTTTTAGAGGAGAGTTGTGAGACCCGGTTCCTTTCCTTTTTCATTATATATAAATTCAATGTGTTGGGTTTTGTTTCATCGTTTTAGAATAGCATGTATTATATATGTTTTACGCGTGTTTAGGCTCTAAAAGGGCTAGTTTGGATGATTAATTTTGGACTGTGAACCTTTTTCCCGTCGATTAGGGTTTGCTTTTCTCCACGGTTCAGTCGACTGAAGTGCTTGGTTCAGTCAATTGAATGGACAGTGGGGTGGTTTAGTCGACTGAACTGGGTCGATGGAGTTTTTGAGATTCCAGTAACCTTATTCCGTCAATTGAAGTGGGAGGTTCGGTCGACTGAACTCTTGTGTTGGGCGTGGCCTATAAATATCAACCCTTTGTAAGACATTTTAAAAACCTTATTTCTTATTGGCTAAGTTTCCTCTTTAAACATAAAACCTCCACCTTCTCTCTAGGTTTTTTTTGGGGGGGGGCAGGCTTGGTTTTTTACGATCAAATAGCGGATCCTTAGTATCCACACTGAGGGCTTCGTGTTAATCAGGATGAAATCTTGTTTCGACAAAGTTTGTTTTTCGAGGCATCAAGTTTTTAACTCAACGAGTTAAGATCCTAGACTCTCATGTCTTAAAAGGGTGTTACGTGAAATTTTATGCGTTTTTACCATTTTAAAATGCATGAAAAGTTATTTTAGGTGCTTAATCTCTGTTTGGTTGGATGAAATGGCTTTTAGAGTGTTTTTATGGTTTATTCCATGTTGTTGGACGTGTGGATGTCTGTGGTTTTCAAAAAGGTGGTTTGAAAACGAAGGGATTTATGGAAGGTTTTAGAAAAACATGTTTTGAAAGTTTGAAGTTAACCCTTGAGGTTGAGCTTGAATTTTAAATATTAGGTTGAGATGTGAGTTTATCTCGATAGATATGTGAATGATATGATGATATATATGTGGATATGTAGTACATGGTTTTGTGCATACTTATATCTGTTGAATCATACGAAAAACTGCATATTAGGGCAAGTGGTTGTCCGGCGGTGAAAGATTGCGAAGAATTGAACATTAGGAAAAGTGATTATTCCGCAGTGAAAGACCGTGAAAAACTTGATGAATGGGTTAGTATTATCCGATGGTGAAAGACCGTGAAAGAGTACGACATGCATATGAACTTGTTATGTATGCTTACTATATTGTCAGACATTGTTAGATGTCGAGAGACGACGAGAAAATTTATGATTTTTGTGAAGTAAAAATGTTCTTTTTTTTAGCCTCGTATCAGTCGGAATATTCATATTATTCGTGTTAGGACGTTTTGCTTTTAAATTCATGTTAGTCTGTTTCCTATTTGGCTTCGGCTCACGGTGTGAGATTTGTGAAAACTTTTTTCAGGTGATGGTGATCACGGGTGTTGATCTAGTGGAGCCCCAGAGGCGGAAGACTTTTGGTTAACGTTTTCTTTTATTTTGTTAAGCGATCATGTACTGTTACATGCATTGCCTATTCTTAGAGGCGTGATTTGTAAGCCTTGAGGCAATATTTTATGCATGTATGGAATGCATGTTTATTTGGAGAACCTTGTCTTTTGGGGTGTGACAGTTCAAACCCCATACCAAAATTCATTTTGTACAAAAAGATATACCCAAATAGTGAAGGCATATCACTTTTCTTCACACACTTTTCGCATATCTTTGTCCTGCCATCTTTTAAAATCTTATTTTTTTCACTGAACATATCTTAACATGCGTATCCAAGCTCAAAATATTCTCCAATAATTTACCGAAATTAAGATTTAATTCTTACCCAGAATCAGCAGTTAATCCTTCTTTAAAATATAATGGGTCAGGACACTACATATGGTAAAAATGAGAAGATTTAAATGATAATTAAAGTTTTGGGAACTCACTATTGGGCTGAATTGATGGTAAGATACACAAACTCAAAATTTTCTTGAATTTTGAGTTAGGATATATCAATGTTTAAATTTATGATATGGGTTGGTGAGTCACCTTACATGAACATTGTAATATAATTGAATAGATAAAAAAAAAATTGGAAACTTGGTTTAGATTTGTGAGACTTGAGAAATGTTAAGAGAAGAAGGTAAGAAAATTTGTTTGGATTTTGTGATTGTTAAACTTGTAACAAAAGGAAAATGATGCAAAACCCTATTTGAGACTTGAGATACGAAAATGAAAATTGGATAAATATTGCTAAAAGAAGTGATTGAAAAATCGATGATGTGAAATTGAATTAGGGAGATGGACACCCGATTATTAAAGGATAATGATATGGTTATGGTTATGAAATATGATTTTGAATTGAATTTGGGAGATGGACTCCCTGTTGATTAATGAAAAAATGATAATTAATCAAATTTTGAATCGAGGATAATTGATGTGGATGTGATTAAGTTGGGCTTAACTAGCTCTGCAGTAAAAGACCGAAACTTACGCAAGCTAGGTACCATTGCCCTTGGGTTAGCCCCCATAAAACGAACGTGATTATGTCGTGGTAAGTTATAAAGCTATCTATTACCCAACAGCTTTGCATTGCCTGTTGAGGGAATAGGGAGGGGTTTCTATAAGTTACACCCGACGTTGGTTTTAGATGATTGTAGTGGTGAGTTATGAAGCTATCTATTACCCAACGACTTCGTGTAGCTTGTTGGGGGAATAGGGATGGGTTTCTATAAGCTGCACTCTACGTCGGTTCAGCATTAGATTGATGAAATGAAATATAATTGTGGATAAAGAACTAATGAGCTGAAACGAAAGTTAATGGGTTTATAATAGATAAGGGTGTGTTGATATCCGATAACTTATTAAAGAAAAAAAAGGGGGATAGGTTATGTTTTGAATGAGAAAGAATTAAGGGCATAATAAAAATGAAAGGTGGAAAAGAAATTAAAGATGAAATGTTAAAGAAAATATAAATGAAATATGAGAAAGAGGAAAGATGAATTGAAATGAAGGTTTAATGATTTAGTAATAAAGAGTTAAGATTAAGTAAATAAAGGATGAAGATATGAGAAAAAAAAAATGAATTACGGGGACACTTGATTATGTGAAATTAATTGTATGGAATTAAACGAGACAAGAGGATGATGAAATTAGACTAATGAAATTTGAACAAGGTTATACGGCATATGAAAGGCTTACTTAAAGAGAAGAAGAGCCATGTGAAAATCATTACTTAATTCTGAAAATAATTTATATGTTACTGCATATGACATGTTCATTCACACCACACAAGTCATGCATTGTACTTTATTTAGTCTTTATCCTATGAATTTCGGCTCACATATGTTGAATAAATGTTTTACAGGTTCAGACGATTATGAAAAGTTCTCCTCAACTGTGGCATGAATGCCATGAGCCAACGCCCAGAAATAAAACACTCTAACCTTCTAACTAATCTCACGACACAAAATTCACCACAACACATACCATATAACACCAGTACAGTTTAGAGTCAAGGAGATAGACAAATTTATGACAGGAAAGCAGATAAGTCAACAAGCAGGCGTATATGTGATGTCGTGTATGCAATTCAGATGCCCAACCCGATGTACACCCAGATTATAACAGGAACTTCATGCCGAGAATCACCATAGTAGACTTTATGAGAGTTGATCACAAAAGCCATCATCAGGCCTCGTTGCGAATAGTAAACGCGCGCCTTGGCTTCATACCTCCGCTATTTTACTTAATGGCAACAGCATGGGGTCCGTAAACGGTTTGTCCCACCTTAAGATTCAAGATGCCTCCGCCGGTGTCAACACAAATCTAAGTAAAAATTTAGAAAAATTCAAGAGACACTACACATTATACAAAGTACCAAGATAAGGGATTTAGAACTGCCATAATTGGGCTCTTCTCCGAAGTTACCACTACAGTGTGATTATGTCCGCCGAATTAGGCTCTTCTCCGAGATTACCCTTCAAAACATCGCGGTAATGGAGTTTAGGTCTGCCATAATTGAGCTCTTCTCTGATGTTACCACCATAGTGGGATTAAGTCTGCCGAATTAGGCTCTTCTCCAAAATTACCCAATTTGCTCGTGTCGACACCACTTTCATAAAATAACCATAACTCAAGGAGTGACAAAATCAAAGAGACATCAAAACCAAAGTGCGAGTGACGGACCCATGGTGCCTAACAATATTTATAATAAACCATTTCAAATACCGGGGACAAACCCAGGGTGTATAAATAAAATTTGTAACACCGGGGACAAATCTAGGGTGTACGAGGAGAATATATCCTAAAACATTTACAAAAATGGCAACCAGGGACGCTCTAGATTTAGAACCAAGAAGAACAATTCAATACTGCCCATCCTAACAACGATGCACACAGATGGACTCTAATGTGCCAAGATGCAAGTGGAAATGTCAATGATATATTCTATGGATCTCAAATACAACCATCTATAGCATGGCAAGATTCATAGTACAACGCGCAAAGCATAAGGTACAAGTATGTGAAGTACAAGCTACAATTCTCAAGATATGATTCAAACAGGAAAGCATGAGTTCTAAATCATCACATAATCTCTTAAAAATACTAATCAACTAATTCAAATCGATCATCGTACAAAAACTCAGGTCTCATAGGAAATGGTAACTCAATTCACACAGCAACTTTTAAGGCCAAAATCAAGTAATAATTTTAAAGGGGCGAAAAGGTTTTGGGGCATCAAGGCTTGGAATCAAGTTATAAATTTTAAGCACCATCTAGATAAAACTATTTCATACAACTCTTATGTTTAACACTAAGGCCAAAACCTTTGGCAAAGGGTGAACAAAATATCCTAAGAAAAAATGGTTCAGCACTTTTCTCAAGTTTTTACCAAATGAGCTCATGTTTTAGTATGTTCTAGTTCAACATGTCCCCTACAAGTTTCATGTTTAGATTTAAGGGTAGTTGTTTGGAACAAGTTACACGTTTTGGCCATTTTACAAAATAGGTTCTGTCAACTGCCATAACTCAGCAGAACCGATTTTGGATAGAGGGTTTGAAACGGTTTGGAGGGATCATCCTGGGGCTTTAAGGTATGATTTTTAGATAGCAAGTATTTCAATATGATAACTACAATGTTCATGTAGACCACTTTTGGAATAGGTTAATAAAAACAGGAATTTTGGACTACACAAAAATATGTGATAGAGGTATCCTTTAACGGTAGAAACTCAACAGAGAATTTCAAAGGGGTTTTGACCTACCAAAACATAATAGTTTGTGATCATTTTTGGCGGGCGATAGATATACATGTTATCTACAACTTTTATGTTTTGACCAAAGTTCGGATCCCATTGTAAACTAGGGTTTTCATGTCGATAGTGTTGACTTGTCGAAAAATGACACACTTCAGTAAAAATTGTAATATCTCGAGTTCTAGTTATTAAAATGAGTTGAAACCAACTTTGGAAGAAAGCCAACACAAAAATCTAAATCTTTACATGAAGAACATGCTTATATCAATTTTCTATATTGAGTTATGGTGTTCCAAAGTTCAGTGCAAAAGCATCAATGTTATCAAAAATCAAGTCTCTTAGGGTCCAAGCCTCCTACTTATGATATGTCAAGTATTTGCTCCATTTCTTTGCATGCTTCTGTTTTTGACAATAATATCAAGGTTTCAGCACACTTAGAAGTTATCAAACTCAAAGATAGCAACACACAAGAACATCTCATATTATCCATAAACATAACAGCCCCAAATTTCCAACTACGACGCCTTTTCGATTTATTTTCGATTGTCGATTCTTAGTGTGTTTAAAGAGATATGTTGGAGGATATTTTGCAGGATATTAGACATTAGGTTTAGAAATTTTACTTACTTGATTGAGAGATAAAAGGAGGGTAGATGATGGATTAGAACTTAGCTTTAGAAAATTTTCTTGATTCCTTCCTTTTTCTTCATTTTTCTCCCTGAAACTCACCTTAACACTCAAGAGAAAAGAGTTTCTGGTCTCTCCTCCTCTCTTGGCCAAAAATATCATGTAGAGAAGAGGGTGTTTGACTTTCTTTATATAGGCAAGGGCTAGGGAACACAAAGGGGACAAAAAGTACCCATAAAAGACTTTTTCTTCTTTTTAATTAAATAAGATTTGAGTTGATTTGAATGGGTTAAACTTTTGAGAGCTAAAAATCAGATATGGGGAAGATAAATATATCTAGGGGTCAGTTTGGGGGACAAAAATTTGATCCCCCATCAATCAAGGGACTTGGTTTTCGAGCCCTTATTGTGCAAGAAAATGTGTTAAAAGTTAATTTGATGTATCTTTTTGGTGTCTTTTCCTACTGAGACCTATTATTTTAGTATGTTTATGATAAATTTAGTATTCTCATGTATTATTAAAGTTTTCATAGCAATTGATTAAATAGATGTAGTCTTTTCAATCAAATTAAGCTATTTTTGCAATATATGACTTTTTGACTTATTTTGTTGTGTATGAACTTTAATAATAATTTGTTTACTGTTGTTAACCTCTAACACCATATTAATATATTTATATTACTTTTTCAACAAGTATTGGATCATCATAATGCTTAATTTAGTACCTTTCTCGTCATTTTAAACTAAAAAGAAAACAAAAAGCTACTTTTTGGCACTCTTCCCAAGGTAGTCTGCTACTAAGGGCTATTTTTGTTATTTTTTATGTTATTTTATCCTTTGTTACTTAATTGTAATTAAATCCTTGATTTAAGATATTTATGTATCAAAATTTGAGTTTTTAAGACTTTTTGCTGTACTAGGGACAAAACGGTCATTATACCCTAGTTATGAGGAATTTTGATTTCTAATCTTATATTTCATATTATTTACTTTATTTAGAATGTTGGGAGACTCTCCGGATGTTAAGATTTTATTGCCTGAGTTTTGGGCCTTTTTAGGGTGTCTGGGTTGAACTTAGGGTTTTCGAGTTGTGTTAAAGTTTTGAATCTCTTCCGTGCTATATGGAATTGTGGATAATCCATCACTAATACTAGTGTCTGAGCAGGGTCTTTACACGAGTCGTTATTTTTTGGGTTGTTACAACTAGGGTCTAGACCGGGTCGTTACAAACTACCCCCTAAGCAAATTTCGTCCCCAAAATTTCATCCCGTACTTTATCGTATGGAAGGTTGAGGATGATTTACTAATATTGTGCCTTCTCATTCTCCAAATTTGTGTCCTTGTTTACTTGAGTTGTTTTTTTATTGAGGGTGTGGATAAGGCCGAGCCCATATGTTCAGCATTTAGAGTAATGGTTATCTTGTTCTATTAACATCTTAAACTGGTTACTACCTAATCTTCAAGGATCATGTCACATAACTAGCTAGCCCCAAAAAGTTCGTATCTCTGTAACATTAGTTGGCCTCTTCCCATTAACTGTTGCTTCTACTTCTGTTGGGTCCACTTGAATTCCTTCTCTAGATATAACATGACCCAAAAACACCACCCGGCCCAACTAGAACTCATACTTACCAAATTTTGCATATAACTTCTGCTTTCTCAAGATCTACAAAGAATCTTCAATTGTTCCCTATGTTCCTCTTCACTCCGAGAATATAACCGAATGTCATTTATCAACATAATTATGAATTGGTCTAGAAAGCTTCTGAACACCCGATTCATCAGGTTCATAAACGCAGTAGGCGCATTAGTTAACCCAAAAGGCATAACACAAATTCATAATGCTCGTAATGAGTCCTAAAGGCAGTCTTGGGTATATCTGACTCCCGCACTTTCAATTTATGGTATCATGACCCCACTCTATCTTTGAAAACATGTTGGCTCCAAAACATAACTTACATCGAATACAACTTCCATAAGCGATCATACGTCTCTAAACTAGCCCACCGCCGAAATTGATTTTGAACATTTTTCACTTCTATCTGGAAAGACTATTACTTTACCGAAAACTAGCTCATTGCCACATTCAAATGTACGCCGAAGATTACTTCCCGATCCACTAACGACTACTAACTCGAAATCACATCACCACCTTGTGTTAAACCACTCTAGCCTTATGACCATCGAGACTAATACTGCCACTTGAACCTAATGAGTCACTAGGGCCAAGCATACCACATAGACTAAGCGCTCCCCAGATATATGCTTACCCATATGAACCCAATCACAACCTCGTCACGTACGTACCATCCACTCTACAATCATTTAACTGAACAATACTAACTCCTGATTCTAAAATCTCTTACCATCATCACTTAATCCTTTCACACATTTTCTACCACAGAGTCGAACCAAGAACCACTTTCTCACTTTCATTATTTCATCTTACCTCCATTCTACCGAGACACTTGATTCACTCAAGGCCAATTACAAAAACCATACCCATGAATTTGTATAGTCTCACTTACGCTTCCACACTTCTCATCCAAACAGTTATTGTCACGCCCCAAACTCCGGGTCACGCGAAAAGCCACAACAACTAACCCAAAGTTCTCTCGAAAGCATTAAGACATGCATACATCCATAATCATTACATATATTTTTCAACATGTTATCTCAAAACATGAAACATATACAGAAAGGTATAAACTACCTAACAAAACAAGACAACAAGGTCTTGTCATCAGCCACCCCCGGGCACCATCGGGTCAACCTACAGGACCACGCTTACCTGAAAAAAGTTTTACAGCAAAATCACACACCGTGAACCGAAGCCTAATAGAAACAAACTATAAAGCTGTAAAGCAAGTTATGCAATCATAAGCATACAGGCTCAACCACGGGAGGCAAAAAGGTTTTTTCAACCCAAAACCGTAAGTTTTCCATCAGGCCAACGCGAGCCTCAAAACTGTATTAATTCATAAAATCCCACATTTTCACCCACAAAATCATGCATATCAACAACGCAAATAACTTTTTCACAGTTAATGAAAAACAGTAACCAAAACGTTAGTTTTTACTCGGATCACACATCGAGTAAAGAGAAAAGATTTTTTTCACTCAGAACACACACAGCCAAGAAAATAAAACAGTAGGCTGTAGTAAAATAGTATGCTCTACTCGGGCTACACCACCGAGGAGAAAGATACAACAAAATCCACTCAGAACACGCAGCCGAGGATAAGGTAAATGATTTTTATGTACCGACTCCGTCACCAAAGGACAGAGATAGCAACTACAATTCCTGCCCCTTTACCCAATCCCTATACATCATAGGACCGGTTGGGTAAATGCAAGTTCTATACGGAGCCACCACAACGTAACCAATCAATTTACGGGCCCGAAACCCGAGGGTACAGAGCACCCAACTGCTTAATTTACGGGGACTAATCCAAAGGTACAAAGCACCTACTCAGCGCACATTTCTGAACTTACATCGAGGGCAACTCGTGCCACATACCTTCTATCTCGGTACATCTAGAGAATTATTTCACAACATCGAAACGTTTTCACATTTATACATTAAACATGTATAAAGATCCATCCATCAACATGGAGATCAAACAAACATAGATCCATCCATCAACATGGAGATCAAACCAAACATTTTTAAAATGTTTTTCCCCATTTTCAACAAAACATTTTCAAAAATGAGACTCAACCCCAAGGGTTAGCTCCAAACCTCTAAAACTTGATTTGTCCAGATTTTGCACAAAACCACCATTTTCTACCGTTTCCAAGAACACCCTTTGAAAACTAGAGATATCCAAAATTCATATCATGTAGTAAACCATGAAAAGCGCAAAACATGCTTTTATCCGAGCAAACAAGGTTTGAATACAAAACATGATATATAAGCATTTCAATCGAGAAAAAAGCATACAACTGAATGTAGCGCAACTGGCCAACCGTCATTATCACGTCCCGACACCCGGGTCACGTGGAACACCCACAAACAAACTCCCAAGGAACATGAAGTTTGATAAAAGGTTCCACAAAGGATGAAAAATAACATTTTCCAACACCTTCGGCCAAAAACGAGTAAAAAACGGTTAAGAGATTTTGACATACCCTCACTCTTTTGATCATAACTTTTTCTACAAAAAGAAATTTATTGTAAGAGAGGTGTAATTGGAAATAAGACTTCTGGGGCTTCAATTTGAGCACAAGAAAGACCCAATTTCGAGTCCAGATGAGGGAGATATCATCAAAACAAAATGGCCATGCGCAGCCAGTCTGCTCGAGCAGACATCGGGCGCTCGAGCGAGCTACCACCCGAGAAAAACCCAAATTTTCTGTTCTTGAGTGTTCTAAGCCTTAAAACTCTTAAACACTCACAAACCACCATCTCAACCACAAATTAAAGCCTTCAAATACCTTCTTGACACCCTCGGATATACCCAAACCCGAAACTACCACAGAACCTCGAAAGACACATTTCAAAACCCGATTTAACAAAACATAAATCGGTTGTCCATACATTTTTAACAGGTCAAAATACCTATAATTGCACGTAGTATCCTTTAACAACAGTAGAGTCTAGAATCTTACATCGTTGAGTCAAAAACTCGATGCCACAATCCACATGCAAAAATGAACTTCGTTGTAATGAAATTTTTTCCAGATGAAAGCGTAGCCCACCATGAGGATACTAAGGATCTGCTGTCTCATCGTCAAAAATCGAGCCCTGAGCTCCCGAGAAATTAGAGAGAAGGCAGAGCGTTTAGTTTGGAAAAAGGAAATTTATCTTGTAAGTTATGAAAAAATCTTTTGAAAATATCTAATTCTAGATATTTATAAGCCACGAAAATATATTTTGTTAAAAAAAAAATATTGCACCACAACGCCCAACAGCCCCAAGGACAAATCCCACAAAATCTCTAAACCCGAACATGCATAAAAACCACGCATTTGTAGAATCTCGCGCCAGGCCTCCACCTCTTGAGCGCTCGACCACCGCTCGAGCGGGCCCCTGCCGACATACTCCTCTTCTATACCATCGCCCGAGCGGACAACCACCGCTCAGCGGTCACCATCCAAACCCACTCTCTGCCACCTGCCTGCTCGAGCGCACACCCACCGCTCAAGCGGTCAATGCTGGGAGAAAAACTGAACCAAGAAAGAAGACTAAACTTTAATCCTTACTCCCCGTGAACAGTTAGACCATTTTCCAAAAAAAGAAACAGGTCAAGGTCTCACCTTCTTAAAGAAATTTTGACCCCAAAATTCAACACTGCAACTCAAGCCAAACACTGTCCCGCAACTATCAACAATCTCTAATGCAACCCAGCAATACTGCACAACTGCAGAAATGCCCAAGCAACTAAAATCCCAAACCTGCCATCACAAAACTGATACGAAGAATACAACCGTTGGCACACAAGGTAAATACAATGTGAAGAATTGATCTCCATACAGATTGCTCGCACGGGCAAGTTCCACTGATACTACTGTCATCCAAGAAACATCCATAAACATTGGATCAAGATCCAATTGGTGCTGCAAAACCCCAATACAGAACTCTCGCCAAACTCAAACCGCTCCAGCGACAAACGCATCATACGAGACCAATCCACCATGGTACTTGATCTCAAACATGCTCTATGCTCGAACACAGAGACTATCACCCTCGTCCTCATTGCCATATACTGGGTCAATCACACCTCACAATACACACCAAGGACTATCTGCATAAGTCCAAACACACAACGTCAAACTCCAACATCGATCATAAGAAGTCAATGTTCCACACAAAAACTTTTCCCAAGTTCTGACGATCACTGACTTTCATACCAGATCATCACCCTATCGATGTCAACATCACCATTACTGAGGTTGCCAAGATGCCGATCCATGAGCGATAACACAAACATTTAACTCCAGAGAGAAGATCACTTAACTCACCTAGAATACTAAAGAACAGATCACATCAAACCTTCAAACCTTCACCCTCTATCCGATCTTCCATCATGACCAACTATTCTCCCTCAGGAGAAACACTAGGTGGCACACCATTGTCCCGGACAAGGTTCCTCATAACCGAAAACCAATCCGGCATTGCCACCACAAGGCCACCTGCCTTCAGCGAATCACTTGACTAAACACGTCATGCAGACAGAACATCCTATAATCACCCAATCACGGCGACACAATTCATGAGTCACAACTCTAAGGGTCACACACGGTTATAGATCCACTAGGATTCCACAGTCTCAGAACACAACCAAAACCTGAACCAATCAAAAACCTGGCATCTCCATCCGATCGAGATGAAACAACACACACCAGACAACCGTCTACAAAGAACCTCTCTCTCCATCCTGAGAAAAAAAAAGGGTCAACAAGGAATCATGACTCAACCTCAGCGTACTTGGAGCACTCCTCAACACTGAGCCTCTAAGAACTCTATAAGTCTTGCCTCGAGGCCACATCGACTACAGTCACACAGCTACTGTCAACTCCGATCACAGTACTCAGATCATCCGCTGTACCAAGTTCTCAACTCTCATATCTCATTCACACACGTGAACATCATCAAGCCACATACTTGGTACTACACATCCCATTGCGCCCAAAACCTCACTTCACAAGGTTGCGCTATACAACCTAACTCTTGCTAGGCAAACTACAATCACGTCACGGCCTCGTTCCCACAGTCCAAGGCATAATATCAAACAAAGGGAACCCAATCCTAGGACCTCTCATCAAGAGTTACTAGTTACCCTAACAACCATGCAGACACCTTCCGCACTTCCGCCCTCAAGGCACACACAATCACAAGCATCGTATCCTACGATCTCTCACCTATCACCCCAGGCCAGTCAAACCACACGGTTCACTACTGAACCTCGGCCCTCCACACTTAGTTCCCACGGGCAAACAACATACCCATCTCTGAACCGAAGGTAGAACACAAACAACCTCCAGACATGTCATACCCAGGATATGCTATCTTAGCAAAGCTAACCACACGTGCTCCGCATGGTTCTCAAACACTATCTCTTGATCACCAAGATAACGATCAAACCACTGACCTGCATTTTCGTAGGAATTCCTCAAAACTGATACTCGTCGCAGGAACCCTTCTGCATTCCTAATCCCATGCTCTTCCCAGCATAACTGCAACTCATACTCATTCCCATATCCTTGAGCTCACTCATTCGAAACTCAATTTTCAAACCTCAAAAGGTATACAACGTCCAAGGTCATCAGAATTACTCAGACTCCCAACAACATCCTCAGATGCTACTCTGATTACTGTCAACAGCGTACTGAACACCATTAACATCCTGACTACCAGGGAATATCTCTAGAACCACTCACATTCTGTAATCTCAACATACACCTGGTCAAAGATTACTATGCTCCCATCCACTATGTTTCCGTCTATACCTCGTCCTGAGTACACGGCTCATGACATAGCATTACTCACGACGTACCTAATCCATCACACGGCTGAAACCACGTACATCAAAACACCGAAAGGGATTTCCACTTCCCACAGATCACGTCGTAACAACTGAAATCTAGGGTTTCCAACACCCCATCGCCCCTACTCATAAGGCTATCCATAACACATCTACAACTTTCGATAACTTACTCTCAAGAGAAGCCAGCTACCCCAGCCAAAGCCATCAACCATGCTTCGACTACACATGAACAAAACTCTACTCATACCAACACTCCATTTACCAACCGAGGCTAACCTCATACTGCTAAACCCGACTCACTGATGAGTTCCACAACATACCAAGCGATCGACACTCAACCCATAACCGTACCTCTGCAACTGATAACAACTGAATCGCACATCCAAGACCCAAACCACGGTCTCGTCGTCTCGAAAGGGGTACATGTTATAAAGAAAGAAAACATGAAACACGACAACCTAAGGTCGATCTATCATGTTATTCCTAACACATACCACATAATCATGCTAACACATAGCCGTAAAGATTATGCAGACACAACACCGATACCGAGGAGAACCGACAAGAATGACGCGTCACTTAAGATAACCAACTCAGATTCCTTGCTAGAAGTCACGTCCGCGAAACGAATTTCTAACCTGGCTCCCAAGTTTGTTAATCCAAATGCCTAAAGGCAAGACTAATCAATCCTAAGGTCCAACCTCTATGCTCACATATACACACATCAACATGCTCAACAACTAACATGCTTTTGATCCAAACACAGGCAACCAAGCACACACACATCCGCACAAGGTGATGTACCATCTTTCCACAGCTCATAAGTATTCGAACCCAGAGCTCTGATACCAAGTTGTCACGCCCCAAACTCTGGGTCACGCGAAAAGCCACAACAACCAACCCAAGATTCTCTCGTAAGCATTAAAATATGCATACATCCATAACCATTACATATATTTTACAATATGTTATCTCAAAACATGAAACATATACAGAACTGTATAAACTACCTAACAAAACAAGACAACAGGGTCTTGTTATCATCCACCTCTAGGCACCATCGGGTCAACCTATAGGACCACGCTTACCAAAAAATAGTTTTACAGCAAAATCACACACCGTAAGCCGAAGGCCAATAGAAACACACTATAAAACTGTAAAGAATGTTATGCAATCATAAGCATACAGGCTCAACCACATGAGCCAAAAAGGTTTTTCCAACCTAAAATCACAAGTTTTCCATCAAGCCAACGCGAGCCTCAAAACGATTTTAATTCATAAAACCCCACATTTCTACCCTCAAAATCATGCATATCAACAATGCAAATAATGTTTTCACAGTTATTGAACAGCAGTAACCAAAACGTTAGTTTTCACTCGGATCACACACCGAGAAAAGAGAAAATATATTTTTCACTCGAAACACAGACAGCCGAGGAAAATAAAACAATAAGTTGTAGTAAAATAGTATGCTCCACTTGGGCTACACCACCGAGGAGAAAGATACAACAAAATCCACTCGAAACACGCAGCCGAGAATGAAGTAAATGATTCATATGTACCGACTCCGTCACCAAAGGATAGATGTAGCAACTATAGATTCCTGCCCCTTTGCCCAATCCCAATACATCATAGGACCGGTTGGGTAAATGCAAGTTTTATACGGAGCCACCACAACGTAACCACTCAACTTACGGGCCCAAAACCCGAGGGTACAGAGCACTCAACCGCTTAATTTACGGGGACTAACCTGAAGGTATAAAGCACCTTCTCTGCGCACGTTTCTGGACTTATATCGAGGGCAACTCGTGCCACATACCCGCTATTCCGGTACATCTAGAGAATTATTTCACAAAACCAAAATGTTTTCACATTTATACATTAAACATGTATGAAGATCCATCCATCAGCATGGAGATCAAGCAAACATAGATCCATCCATCAACATGGAGATCAAACCAAATATTTTTAAAATGTTTTTCCCCGTTTTCAACAAAGCGTTTTCAAAATTGAGACTCAACCCCAAGGGTTAGCTCCAAACATCTAAAACATGATTTATCAAGATTTTTCACAAAACCACCATTTTCTACCGTTTTCAAGAACACCCTTTAAAAACCAGAGATATCTACAATTCATATCATGTAGTAAACCATGAAAAGCGCAAAACATGCCTTTATCCGAGCAAACAAGGTTTGAACACAAAACATGATATATAAGTATTTCAACCGGGGAAAAAGCATACAACTGTATGTAGCGTAACTGGCCAACCGTCACTATCACGTCCCGACACCTGGGTCACGTGAAACACCCACAAAAAAACTCCCAAGGAACATGAAGTTTGTTAAAAAGTTCCACAAAGGATGAAAAATAACCTATTTCAACTCCTTCGGCCAAAAATGTGTAAAAAGCGGTTAAGAGATTTTGACATACCCTCACTCTTTTGGTCATAATTTTTTCTACAAAAAGCATTTTATTGTGAGAGAGGTGTAATTGAAAAGAAGTCTTCTAGGGCTTCAATTTGACTACAAGAACAACCCAATTTTGATTCCGGATGAGGGAGATATCATAAAACAAAATGGCCCTACGCAGCTAGTCCGCTCAAGCGGATATCGAGTGCTCGAACGAGTTACCACCCAAGAAAAATCTAGATTTTCTGTTCTTGACTCTTCTAAGCCTCAAAACTCTTAAACACTCACAAACCACCATCTCAACCACAAATTAAAGCATCCAAACACCTTTTAGACACCCTCGGATATATCCAAACCCGAAACTACCACAGAACCTCGAAAGACACATTTCAAAACTCGTTTTCATCCAATCGAAATCAACACAAACTCCTTTTTGAACCAAACCCAATTTAACGAAACATAAATCGGTTGTCCATGCATTTTTAACCGATCAAAATATCTATAATTGCATGTAATACCCTTTAACAATAGTAGAGTCTAGAATCCTATCTCGTTGAGTCAACAACTTGATGCCTCGATCCACGTGTAAAAACGAACTTTGTCAAAATAAAATTCTATTTGGATGAAAGCTTAGCCCACCATGAGGATACTAAGAATCTACTGTCTGATCGTCGAAAATCAAGCCTTGAGCTCCCTAAAAGTTAGAGAGAAGGCAGAGCGTTTGGTTTGGAAAAAAGGAAACTTAGCTTGTAAGTTATGAAAATATATTTTGAAAATATCTAACTCCAGATATTTATAGGCCATAAAAATATCTTTTTTTAAAAAAAAACAAATTGTACCACAACACCCAACAGCACCGGGGACCAACTCCACAAAATCTCTAAACTCGAACATGCATAAAAATCACGCATTTGTAGAATCTCACGCCAGGCCTCCACCGCTCGAGCGGACCCCCGCCAACATACTCCTCCTCCATACCATCGCTCGAGCGGACAACCACCGCTCGAGCGATCACCATCCAGACCCACTCTCTGGCACCAGCCCGCTCGAGCGCACACCCACTGCTCGAACGGTCAACGCTAGGAGAACAACTGAACCAAGGAAGAAGACCAAATTTATTCCTTACTCCCGTAAACACTTAGACCATTTCCCAAAACAAGAAATGGGTCAGGGTCTCACAGTTATTCCTCCCACGTATTCAAACTAAGTTGCTGCGCAACTCCACCAAAAATAACAGAATTATATCACCCATCAACTTCTCATACGTTGAGTCCACACGTTCCAATGAGAAAAATTTTTCTCTATACAAGTAACATTTACGCACTAATCTAAACAAGCTTGCCCTAATAGGTCACATCACAAAAGGTATTCAAAAGCAACTTTCTTGTAACTCACACCGATACCACAAAGAAAATTGAATACTAACTCCATAAGAGTTACACAGTCTAGACGCCGAATGAATACGAACCGATACCTAAGAACCTACCACGTGAATAACTCAATCTATCTAAAATGCGCACTCCACCCGTCAAACAATCTTCAGCGTCAATGGGACTCACTGTTTTCACAAATACCTTGGCACTGAAACCCTTAAATTCTTTAACTAAAGAGCTATCGGTCTTTGAGGTGGTCTCGATAATCCTAATGATGAAGTCTATAGTCATATGCTTCCACTTTCTCTCTAGTCTTTCTAAAGGTTTCTTCGTTTCTCTTGGCATCTACTGTTTGTTCTTGACGTGCTAGAATGTTGGGTTTGAATGTCTCTTCTAATAACTGGATCATTTTCTCAGGTAGTTGGTCATTCTAGTGTAAAACAAATATGATAAAAGATATGGTTGTGGTAAATACCTAGTCGTGTGACCCATTGTGACTTGGTGGTTAATTCTTCATTAGGCCCCGAACGTTCATTGTTGTGATCAAGATTCTTCGTTCTTTGATAGTGATTGCAAAAACCCAGACTCTAACATTTCGATGGGAAGGCCGGCATGAATATCGATGTATATACACGTACCTCCTTTGCTAGTGTACTAAGGTTATCGTGAGTTTCAAGGTTGTTTCTCGTTTTTCACTTTCTTACTGCCGGTATGAATCTTTTGCTTTTGAGTTTACCGGCTGGGTGGGTCAACTATGAACTAGTCTGGGGAAGTTTGAATTTTACCATAAGGTGGTGTCGCGAATCATTTGGTGTGAAACTGTTGTTTCTTACTTTAGATTGATGATGGCATAGTCTCATTTGTCGGGACCTTTGAAAAGATATAGTTAGTTGAATATAAGCTCTTACTTAACCATTCTTGCAAACGGGAGTCTTAATCTTCAAAAGTTTGTTAAATGCAGACATTGATAGATATTCTAAGCCGTGACACCAAGAAAAAATTTTCTTCACGCTTGAAGAGGGGTTATGAGGTTTTCGTGCATTGTCTTAGTTTCCTGTGGAAGCGCAAAGGCCTAATGACGTAATATCCTGACAATCGTTGTGACTCATAGATCTATGGGGCAAGGTTTTGAAGGTCAACAGTCAAAAACACGTGCGGGCTTAGAACATCTTAGGGTGGAACCCAGGTGGTTCAAAGATAGGTCGGATGAGGTTAAATGGTTACAGCTAAGGCAATTATCATTGACACAAATTGAGTGGTCATTTGGGGTTCAAATATAGGAGAAACAAGAGGAGGGCAATGAACAATACTTTAAACAAGTGTCCCGAAACTAATCCAGTACAATTTGATTATGATAAAAGAGATGTTTAAGCAAAAGGGGCAGCCAAACTAGAAATTTGCCCTGAAGTTACGTCAGCTTAATGTACTTTAATTCAAGCATCCAAGTCTACTTCCCTAGTAAATATTTTAAGAGTGTATGAAGAATTCACAAAATCACTGCAACAGATTATGGTTTCAGGATTGAGAGAAATGAACGATGGCAGAAAATTTTATCAATGTCAAATGTTTGGAACGAGTACTTAACAAAGAATTAATATCGAGTTCTACAAGAGAAGAGTTAGTTCAAGGATGATGACTTCAATCGGAGGAGAATCAAATGCGAATACCGGTTATTATCGAGGCAAGAAAACTTGAGGGCAAGTGTACTTTCAAGGATTGAATTTTTAATAGGGTTATCAACAAGACTTGGGCGCATAAGAGTTACCGACGAACGACACATGACAGTACCATTAAGGGCCGACTATATAAGAAGAAAGGACATGTAAAAGAACTTCAAAAAATTGACACCAAGGCTTGTAGTAAATGAGAAAAGGACTTATATGGATGAAGTTGCAGGGTTCTAATGATGTCTCTCGATGTGATATCTAAAACTTTTCCTAATGCGTCCTCTTGTCTACCCCGCTTAAAATAAGATAACTCGTTGCACGAATCTTCGATCTTCGATCTCGATGCCTTTACTCGTCTTTTGCATGTAGATTCCTTATTGTTCTCGAACTCTATACCGTCCTGATGCGATTCGCTATAGGACTTAGACGCATCAAATTTTAGTTCTTATAATGTATAGATGATAATAATAATTAATACAACGCATGCTATAGAGCTCTAACGTGACAGAATGCATGGTTTCCCATAACTCAAGGCCTAAAGATTCTTTAAACCTGGGCTCTAATACCAACTGTGATGCCCCATCCTCCGAGAACGTCATGACATACATAAATATAAATAAATGGATATTCTAGCCATTCATTGATATTTACATGCGTTAGTTATCACATCATAAAAGAGTTCTAAATCGTTTAAAAGTACATAACTATTACAGTTTCACCAAGAAATTTCAAAAATTACACTTAGTACGGGAGAACTGAATAGAAGAACAAACACAGAGGTCTCGACTCCTCAAAAAGCATCAGCGAGATCCATGTGCTCTTGGAACTCACCCGGTTCTTGAAACTCTTCTTCTTCCTCTAGGATGACTTCCTCCAAGAAGTTCTCCTCACCTGTGGTACGAATGCCATGAGCTAAGATCCAAATGCAAAATACTCTGACATTCTAACTAATCTCACCGCACAAAATTCACCACAACACATACTATATAACACCAGTACAATTTATAGTCAAGGAGACAGACAAATTTATGACAGGATAGTAGATAAGTTAATTAGCAGGTGTATTTGAGATGTCGTGTATGCAATGCAGATGCCCAACTCGACTTACACCTAGATTATAATAGGAATTTCACACCTGGAATCAACAGAGTAGACTTTATGGGAGTTAATCACAAAAGCCATCATCGCGCCTCGTTGCGAATAGAAAATGCGCGCCTTGCATTCATGCCTCAACTGTTTTACTTAATGGCAACGGCGTGGGGTCCGTAAACGATTTGTCCCACCTTAAGATTCGTGATGCCTCTGCCGATGTCAACCCAAAGTCTAAGTAAAAATTCAAGAAAATTCAAGAGACACTTCACATTATACAAAGTACTAAGATGAAGGATTTAGGACCGCCATAATTGGGCTCTTCTCTGAAGTTACCACCACAGTGGGATTGGATCCGTCGAATTAGATTCTTCTCTGAGATTACCCTTCAAAATATCACGGCAATGGGGTTTAGGTCTGCCAAAATTGCGCTCTTTTTCGAAGTTACCACCATAGTGAGATTAGGTCCGCCGAATTAGGTTTTTCTCCAAAATTACCTATTTTACCCGTGTCGACACCACTTCCATAAAATAACCATAACTCAACGATCAATTGAATCAAAAAGACATCAAAACCAAAGTGCTAGTGACGAAACCATGGTGCCTAACAATATTTACGATAAATTATTTCAGACATCGGGGACAAACCCAGTGTGTATAAAGAAAATTTGTAAAACGGGGATGAACCCAGGGTGTATGAGGGGATATATTCCAAAACATTTACAAAAATGGCAACGAGGGACGCCCTAGATTTTGAACCAAGAAGAACAATTCAATACCGCCCATCCCAACAACAATGTACACAGACGGACTCCAATATGCCAAGAAGCAAGTGACAATGTCAATGATGTATGCTATGGATCTCAAATACAACCATCTATATAGCATGGCAAGATTCATAGTACAACGTGCAAAGCATAAAGTACAAGTATGTGAAGCACAAGCTACAATTCTAGAGATATGATTCAAACATGAAATCATGAGATCTAAATTATCATACATTCACTTAAAAATACTAATCAACTAATTCAAATCGATCATCATACAAAAACTCGAGTCTCATAGAAAAGGGTACTCAATTCACATTTAGCAACTTTTAAAGCAAAAATCAAGTATTAATTTAAAAGGGGCGGCAAGGTTTTTGGGCACCTAGGCTTGAAATCAAGTTATGATTTTTAAACACCATCTAAATAAAAATATTTTCTAGAACTCTCATGTTTAACACTAAGGCCAAAACCTAAGGCAAAGGGTGAACAAAACATCCTATGCAAAAATAGTTCAGCACTTTTCTCAAGATTTTACCAAAAATATGCCTCTATTGGTCTCGGGTTTCAATTACCAGATCCAGTCCAAATAAGCCCATGTTTGAGTATGTTTTATTTCAATATGTCCCCTACAAATCTCATGTTTAGAGCTAAGGATAGTTGTTTGGAAGAAGTTACACGTTTTTTGGCTATTTTAGAAAATAGGTTCTGTCAGCCGGAAAAACTCAGCAGAGTTGATTTTGGACAGATGGTTTGAAACCATTTGGGGGAATCATCCCAAGGCTTTAATGTTTGATTTTTGGACAAAATGTAGTTCAATATGTTAGATACAATGTTCATGTATACCACTTATGGAATAAGTCACCTAAAACAGAGGTTTTGGGCTACACAAATATATGTGACAGAGGTGTCCTTTGAGGGCTGAAACTCAATAGAGAATTTCAAAGGGGTTTTTACTTATCACACCTTAATATTTTGTGCTTCTTTTTGTTGGGTAGATAGATATACATGTTTTCTACAACTTTTATATTTTGATCAAAGTTCAGATCTCATTGTAAAATAGGGATTTCAGGCTGGTAGTGTTTACTGGTCAGAAAATGACACGCTTTAATAAAATTGCAATATCTCGAGTTCTACTTATTCAAATGAATTGAAACCAATTTTGGATTAAAGATTAAACAAAAATATAAATCTGAACATAAATAACATGCTTATATCAATTTTCTACATTGAGTTATGGCATTCCAAAGTTCAGGGCAGAAACATCTATGTTCTAAAAAATCAAGTTTCTTAAGGTCCAAGTCTCCTACTTATGATATGTCATGTATTTGTTCCATTTCTTTGCATGTTTGTATTTTAGACATTAATATCAAGGTTCTAGCATACTTAGAAGTCACCAAACTCAAAGATAACAACACACAAGAACATCTCATATTATCCATAAACATAACAGTCCCAAATTTCCAACTACGACACCTTTTTAGTATATTTTCGATTCTCGATTCTTAGAGTGTTTAAAGAGATGTATTGGGGGATATTTTAAGAGATATTAGACATAAGGTTTAGAGGCTTTACTTACTTATTTGAGAGGTCAAAGGAGGGTGGATGATGGATTAGGACTTAGCTTTAGAAAATTTTCTTGATTCCTTCCTTTTTCTTCCTTTTTCTCCCTTAAACTCGCCTTAACACTCAAGAGCAAAGAGTTTATGGTCTCTCCCCCTCTATGGGGAAAAAATATCATGTAGAGAAGATGATGTTTGGCTTGCTTTATATAGGCAAGGGCTAGGGGACACAAAGGTGACAAAAAGTACCCTTAAAAGACTTTTTCTTCTTTTTAATTAAATGAGATTTGAGTTGATTTGAATGGGTTGAACTTTTGAGAGCTAAAAAATAGATACGGGGAAGATAAATATTTCTAGGGGTCAATTTGGGGGATAAAACTCTGATCCCCATTCAATCAAGAGGTTTTTCTTCGTTTCTGTGCCCTTATTGTGCAAGAAAATGCATTAAAAGTTAATTTGATGTATTTTTTTGGTATCTTTTTCTACTGAGACCTATTATTTTAGTATGTTTATGATAAATTTAGTATTTCCATATATTATCATAGTTCCCATAACAATTGACTAAATAAATATAGTCTTTTAAGTCAAATTAAGCTATTTTGACAATATATGACTTTTTAACTTATTTTGTTGTGTATGAACCTTAATAATGATTTGTTTACTTTTGTTAACCTATAACACCATATTATTAGGTATATTACTTGTTCAACAAGTATTGGATCATCATAATGCTTAATTTAATACATTTCTCATCATTTTAAGCTAAAAAGAATTCAAAAGGCTACATTTTGGCACTCTTCCCCAGGTGGTCTGCCACTAAGGGGTATTTTTGTCATTTTTAATGTTATTTTGTCCTTTTCTACTTAATTGCACTTAAATCCTTGATTTAAGGTGTCCATGTGTCAAAATTTAGATTTTTAAGATTTTTTGCTGTACTAAGGGCAAAACGGTCATTTTACCCTACTTATGAGAATTTTTTATTTTTAATCTTATATTTCATATTATTTACTTCATTTAGAATGTTGGAAGAATCTCCGGGTGTTAAGGTTTTATTGCCTGATTCTTTTGACCTTTTAGGATTTTCGGGTTGAACTTAGGGTTTTCGAGTCGAGTTAAGGTTTTGAACCCTCTTCCGTGCTATATGACCTTGTTAACTATCCGTTACTAGTACTAGAGTTCGAGAAGGGTCTTTACACGGGTCATTATTAATCGGGTTGTTACAATTAGAGTCTAGACCGGGTCGTTACACATTAGTCGTATCAGGGTATAAATGTTCAGTTACTTCATGGGCCTCAGGTGGTCGGGTTGATTGTAACGCGATGCGGGTCCATACGCTCGTCCAACGTAGACTCTTATGTTTTAAAGCACGAGTTGATTGAATCATGCGAAAGTATGGATAATGTGTGTGTGTGAGTTGTAAAATGTGGAAACCATGATAATGGTTGTACAAATAAAGATTTGCTTAAAAGGTAAACTCGGCTTAGGTTTGGAAACAATCGAAAAATGCGTGGTGTGTGTGTTGGTGCGTGTGTGCATGTGTGTGCATGTACGGGTATTGAGAACTTAAAGTTGAAATGAGAGAAAGCTAAATGATGAATTTTGTAAAGAAGATTGGTTATGCGGCAAGTTTCGTAAGAAAATGGAAGTAATATTTGATAATTTTATGTGTTGCATGTTACATAATCTGTCTCACATGCCATGCATATGTTCATTATTAGTTTTGTTCCTATGATCTTCGGCTCATGTTGTTTAACAACATTTCAGGTGATAGCGAAAAGAAGATTTGGAGTAAGATCGTGATCGATGAGCTCCTTTTCGAGTAGTTAATATGATTACACCTTTATTCGTATCATCTTTCATTGTAAAGATGTAATTCTTATTTCCCCTTTTTAGTACTATACTATGGATTGGAATACCCGTGTTGTAAGACCTTAAAGTCGTATATTCATGTTATGTATGCATGTAAGGAAGCTCGTTCGTTTGTTGGGTGAAGGCTTTAACTTTCCATGATGTATTTTAATATTGAAGTTGGATTTTGGGTTCACAGTTGAAAGGTGGTTATTTCACTCTCAAATGTGCGTTTTACTTCTCGTTTTCTCCTATTTCTCTAAATCATGCTTAAAGGAGGCGAAAAGTGGTGATTTTTCCCAACTCTTAGAAAATTTTTCATTTTTGGGCAGGGAACTCTCGGATGTCTCACCGCTTGAGCAGTGCGGAGTCCGCTTGAGCGGAGTCCACTTGAGCAGACTCCGCTGGGTGGCTTTTTATTAAAAATTTATTTTGAATGGGGTTTTTTCTTAATGTATGTAAACACCCTTTTGGGGTATAAACTAACTGTTTTCAAGGGTCATTTACAAAAGAAACAGTCAACTTTGTGAGACTCTGACCCATTTTAACTTTTGCGGTATTTTCGACGCGTTGTTTATCATTTTTATAATTGCATGTTTATATGCGTTTTATGTATGTTCAGGCATAGCAATACAAGTTGGGTTGGACCTCGGGGCCATTAGGTGTTGTGGTGCGAAGTTCCAAAAAAAAAACAGATTTTTTCGGACGCCTATAAATATCGAGCCTTTAGATATTTATGGAGATCTTTTGAAAAACTTGGAAGCTGAGTTCCTTTTTCTCAAATCAAAACATCTGCCTTCTCTCTAGCTTTTGGTGGGCCCGAGCTTGGGTTTTTGGCGATCGGATAGCGGATCTTTACTATCTACACAGAGGGCTTTATCTTCATCCAGACGAAATGTCGTTTCGAAGAGGTTCATTTTTTGAGGCGTCAAGTTTTTAACTCAATGAGGTAGGATCCTAGACTGTAATGTCTTAAAAGGGAGCTACGTAGAACTGTATGTATTTTTACTGTTTAAAAATGCATGAAAAGTCGTTTTATGTTCATAAAAGTTGGTATTTTGTCTTAAAACGTGTTTTGGGTGTTTTTGGTTGGCTGAAAGGTTTTTGAATGTGTTTTTTTGGTTTCTATCGAGGACGTGGGCTTGTTTATGTCCGTGGGTTTCATGATATGTGAGTTGGCTTGGATTAATCCGGGTTTGTGCAAGGATCTGTGGTGTTTTTCTGTCAGTTTAGGGCATTTTTCGTCGTCATCCAGTCGAATGGACTAGGTGATCCAGTCGACTGAGTTGCTCAAGTGAGAATCCAGTCGACTGAGGGGGATGATCTAGTTGACTGACTTGGGTTGATGGAAATTTTTGGGTTTCCAGTAGCTTTTCAGTCGACTGAATGGGGCTTTTCAGTTGACTGATTTCCTGTAAGAGTGTTTTTCTTTCTTCCTTTTTCTAGGGCTTTTCACATTTTTGGGGATGACGTTGTTATGGGAAACGTGGTGTCACTACGTTGTTTCATGCTTTAAAACTCTATGTTTATGTATGTATGTGCGTGTGGAATCTGAGGGACAGAAAAGTTTACCTAAAGATGCATGTGTTGCGTGTTGCATAGGTTGCATGAGTTGCGTGGGTCGCGTGTATGGCATGTGACGTGGTTTTATAAAACGTGGTGTGGGTACATGGTTAGGTGAATGTTAACTCTGGTTAACAATGCATTAGTTTGGGGTGCGATCCTTCACTGAAAGCCCGAGAAGATGGTTTGGTGAATGTTAACTCTGGTTAATAATGCATTAGTTGGGGCTGTGGTCTTTCAATTAATGCATTAGTTAGGGTTGTCTTCCTTCGGTGAAAGACCGAGAAGATGGTTGGGTGAATGTTAACTCTGGTTAACAATGCATTAGTTGGGGCTACGATCCTTCGGGAAAGCCTGAGAAAGTGCATTAGTTGGGGCTACGGTCCTTTGGTGAAAGCCCGAGAAGGTGCATGTGTTGTGTGAGTTACAGAACAGTTTTGAGGCTCGTGTGAGTTGAAATATTCATATCTTTTCACGTCATCATGTTTAGCTATTATTTCATGTTCGTTTAGTTTCTGCTGGGCTTCGCCTCCCCATGTGGGATTTAAAACATTTTTCAAGTGTATACGATCACGCAGGTTGATCTGAAGGAGCCGAAAGGGGCGAAAGATCTGTAGTCTACTTTTTGTTTCTTTTGAACCATGTATCGTCTTTCATGTTCTTGGTGTTGGAACCAAGTGTTATAAGCCTGTTGGCAATTATATTTGAATGCATGTTTGTCTTTGATTTTGAGAGTAAAACATCAAGTTGGGTGTTGTGTTTGAGCTTTAGTGTGGTTGTTTGTGGATGTTTCACATGACTCGGGTGTCGAGGCGTGACAGACTAGTATCACGACTCTGGGCTTGAATACCTAAGAGGCGTGGGAAGAGGGTGCATCACCTTGTGAGGTTGATTGTGTGTGCTTGATTGTGTGTGTTTAAATGTTTTGATAACATAAGCATGATAGCGTGTTGAGCATGAGTATACGGTGTATATGTGAGCATATGAGTTGAACCTTAGGATTGATTAGTCTTGCCTTCGGGCGTTTGGATTAACAAACTTGGAAGTCGTGTTAGAAATGTGTTTGGCCAACGTGTTTTCTAGTAAGGAATCTAAGTAGATTATCCAAATTGACGCGTCAATCTTGCCGGTTCTCCTCGGTATGTGGGGTTTGTTTAGTATGAACATATATGGCTATGTGTTAGCATGATTATATGGTTAATGTTTGTGTTAGTGCGATGTACTGCATCTTATGTTTTGTGTTCCTTTTATATAGACGTGATGTCTGCGCAATGAGGACGAGGCCGTGGCCGTGGTTTATGCTAAGGGGATGTCCCGATCCCTGATGCTGGGGATGCAAGTGCTCCCTAAGGACCGATTGACGCATTAGAGTTGCTGCGTATGATGATAGGCTCCATCCGTCAGCTAGCTGTGACTACTAGGGGAGAGAGAGAGAGAGAGAGAGAGAACCTGAGCTATGGGAGACTATGGCAATGCGAGAGTTCAGGCATCTTGACCCTCCTACCTTTGCTAGGGATCCTGATCCTACGGTAGCTACAGAGTGGTTGGAACTTGTGACCCAAATCCGTGATACCCTGTAGATAGTTGAGGAAGATATGAGGGTTTCGTTTGCCGCTTTTCAGCAGAGAGGTGACACCCATGAGTGGTGGAAATACACCAGGAATACCATGGTAGGCACGTGGGCAGCTTTCACGGGGGTTTTTTCTGGAGAAGTACTTTTAAAATCTTCAAGGGACTTGTACAGAGAAGAGTTCTATGCTCTCACTCATAGGGCAATGAGTGTTATGCAATACGAAGTCAGGTTTACTAGTCTGTCCAGTTTTTCACCGAAGTTGGTGGTTACAGACGAGCTACATTTGAGGTGGTTCGAGAGGGGTTTAAGGCCCGCGGTCAAAGAGCAAGTGGTAGGATTGAGGCTGCGTGTTTTTACAGAGTTGGTAGAGTCGGCAGCAATGATCAAGAACACTTTGAGCGGGACTTGTGGACCTAGGGTGGTTAGGCCACAGTAGGGTGGGATAAAAGCACAGTCAGGTGGGCGCTCCAAAAAGCGACAGAGGTCCTCTGGATCTAATTTTCATCCATCTGGGTCACGACAGTAGTTTTTAGTACCAGCACCATCAGTGGCTTCCTCTAGGAGACCAGAGCAACACGAGTTCCTTTGCTTTCAATGTAGGCAGCCAGGGTATCGTGCGGTGGATTACCCGCAGCCGAGGCAATCACAGGGTTCAGTAGTGGTTCAGTCACAGGGGAAGGAGCTACAAGTTTGTTATGGATGTGGTCAGCCAGGACATATTCGCAGGAACTATCCTTAGGGAGGCAGTGTACTGAGCACAATAGGAACACCAGTGGGTCCGTTTATGCAGGGTTAACAGATTACCGACAACAGCACCCAGCAGTTTAGACTTCTAGAGTTACAGATGGGGGTACCTCAGTCCAGTCAGTATGACAGCCAAGAGTCCTGGGCTATGGTGGGTAGACCAAAACGACACATGGCTGAGGTATGCCCTTGCAGATCCAAGTTCTTCTAAGGCACCGGTCATACCTGATGATGCAGCTATTCCTCCAGTGAGTAGAAGTACTTTCTTAGTGTGCAAATTTTAGACCAATGTTCTTATCTTACACAGGAGCATAGCATTCCGTTGTTTCATCTGTTTTGGGGTTGGTGATGGATTCTGTGGGTGGTACGTTTGTTAGGGTTGGTATACTGAAAATCATGTTTTTAGTATTTAATTTTATTTTTAATAAAATTAATTTTTTATTTTAT
>JAULJZ010155120.1:0-53487 GCA_032270985.1 Heliamphora pulchella
AATAGAGAATCTACTTATTCTTTCCTATTCTGGATGCAAAACAATTATTTTCCATAATGGAGAAAACCTATTACCTAAGATATTTATTTTCCCTCGTTATAAATGATTTAGGTACATACATGGATTGGTATTTTTTTTTTTTGTGAATTTGTTGATTTTTAAAAATGAGTTGGGTACTGTAGTAGTAGCAACAGTATTGGTTAATTTAATGATTCATGCATTTGTTACTTTTGGTTAATGTTAAGGCAATGTTAGTGAAAACCGTTAGTGGTTTGGTAATGGAGTTGAAAGTGAGCTTATTGAAAACCTAAATATGATTTAAATTCATATTGTGATTGAATTAATTTTTCAATATGTTGTGCCTCTTAATAGTTTCTGGTATGATGGTAATTGTTTTTTTTACATGAATTAATCTTACAATATGTTGTTTTTTTTAAGAGTTGTTTGGTATGGTGGCAAGTGTCTTTTAGCACGGGTTATGTCTAGGAAACTAAGGATTGAGAGGTAATTAATTATTTGAATACATAAATCATCGTGTTTAAGTTGGTTAGCTTGAAGAGGTAGCAACGTTAGATTCTCGTTTGATTGATGATTTGTCTAGGAACAAGTTCTTTTTTTAGAGAAACTTCTCATATGGTTGTTGTGTTACATACCCATGACATTTGCCCAAAATTCAAAAATGAATGGTCTAGATTAACGGTGTGGTGCGGGCCATACCCAAGTGAATCTAGATCATTCATTTTGAATTATGGATAATTTTTCTGAGTACCTAGTATGACTGAGATATCTTATGCTTGTAATATAGCTCATGTCAATTACTTGTTATTACTGACTTTGTCCCTATTCTTTGGAGGAAAATTTGTAAAATGAATGGAGGTGCTCTTTTCCTTACTCTCTTTGTCCCTATTCTTGGGTAGAATGAAGATATGTTTTTCACTCATTTCCCTTATCTCTAGTGTTGATAACAAACAGGAAAATGTGCCTGCATCACTCAATCCCTTGACCCTCCTCCGTCCCTCCCTTACATTCTTCCTCTATACAAAATAAAAAATATACAAAATCATTTAACCAAGTTTTGTGATCTATGTGAATGGAATTTAATCAGTAGGAATAGTTTTCGTGGCCTGGGCTTATTCTTACTTCTCAAATGAAGAATAAGAAGGGGTGGGGGTTTGGGAGACAGAGCAAACATGATAGGAAACATGAAAGTTAATGTATGCCTGGGAATTGAACTTTCAATTTAAGCATGATTCATGGATAAAAATTTATATTGTTTCACATTTTATTGTTTCATGGTATTGGGACTGTAGTGCTCTATTGTATGTGCTCTTGTAATTCGTAACCACTATTTGCCTCATGACTTTACCAACTGGGTGACTAACAAACTAACACTCAACACCAAAGGAAAATAGTTACATTGTCCAAAAGTTCGAACATAATTTTTTTAATTACTTATAACAATTTTGTTTAGAGCCAGCAATTACTAATTCTCAAACACCTTGTCTTAATGAATTCCTTACCTGAAATAACATTCACCTAACACTCAACACCTAACAAAAGCTTGCCATCCAAAAATGACCTACAAAGAGCTAAATGTTCTGCAATCAAACACCTTCAAAAGCTAGTCAACATCAAACCACAAACCACAAGCCTTTGACATTGCTTCCACATATTACATCTCTATACCAACAAACATACTGACCGTAAGTGCCTCAAATATTGTCAATTAGAGACAACACAATTACATTTTCACATAAACGGCTATTCTGACAATTGGAACAACAAGCAAATCAGAAAATACAGACATCAAAAAGTTCAAATAAATTGCATACATGTAGAACGTGCAAATAATTTAGTTTAGACGGAGCTACAAATCGTAGAAACATTCTTCATTCCTCATTGGAGATGTAGGAGTCAGATAGATATTACTCGTTGGAAAGAACATTTTGACGCTCTTCCTCTGTCAATGATCTATTGCTTGCAATCGCCATTTTCGTTGCTAGTTGAAGCATGAAGTATCGACATCTTCGCATCAACATTATGTTGTTTTCTCTTCGTATCTTTCGAACTGCTATTTCATAGTCATCCTTGTTACGTCTTGGCATTGTCAATGAATGCCGGCGAGGGATCGGTCCTCCTAGGTTACGCAGATCATTAACCAACCCCTCTTGCTCTTCAATCCTGAACTTCTACTCTTGTCGCAGACCGACGTAATAATCTTTAGGACTAGAGTATTTTTTTGTCCAATAGTCATCGCGGAACATAGGTTGTAACCACTTCTCATTACGATTGCGGCTACTCCCACCGACATCGCGTCTATAGGCCATTGCGAGAGAACAAGATTGAAAACAAAAATAGAATCCAGTGGCGACTACACAGATGCACACTCATGGTTAGCCATGTATTTATACTTACAATTTTCAATTTCGATATAGGAAGTTCATTACAGTGTTTGCACATGGGCAAGCTTTGTCGTACTGTCGGTGATGAGACAAATCAATGACTTGGTCAGCATGGCTTTCTAACTAGTGGTACTGACCGACTGTAAAATTACAACCGCTAATCGCGATTTGACATCAGCTGAATTTCAGCCATGTGACCCTGTATACCTATGAAGACTTACATCTAGGCCAACTGTTCCAGCCATTTTATAGAGATTTTAGATCAACAAACAAATATATATGGCATTTTTTTTGTAGCCATTTTTTTCTGAGTGGTATTCCCTTTTTACCTCTTTTATAAATTTTATTTAGTTATAAAAAACCTATTTCTTCACATAACCATCACAATATTATATAAATTATTTACATATAGAAATACGTTTTATAATTGATTCATAGCCCTTAGTTTAAAGTTTCAAACTTGTGTATGATGTTATTTGGTTTTTCGAATGTTGAAATATCATATTAATTATTTGAATGTTAAAATAGCGTACTATGTTGTTGGATTTTTAAATCACAACCTATTTGTTTTAAGTTTCTTGCTTGGATTGAGTTATAAATATATGTTTTAGTAAACAGTGGAATTGTGATTCTAATCCGAACCCAAATTTTGATAGGTTGGTTTAGGTTGGTTTTACTACATGATCAGTTTGGTTTGGGGTCCATAAAATTAGAACCGTTTGGAAATTGATTTGGTCCTGAGTTTCGTAAGAAGCCAAACCAAACTGGATGAAGAGTAATCCTTGTTGTTTGCTTCTTAGCTGAAAAAAATTGGTCCTTGAGACTAGGAAATTATTTAGGCAATTTCGATATATTAACAGTTCAGAAGGAAGACCAATTTGTCAAAGTTAATGAGATTCACCTGTTATTACTTCTATGCTCTTCACTATCACATGCTAGGGTCGTGTCTGGGTCAAATATCAAAGTTAAGATATATGTTCTGAATGAGTACTAGACAATTATTTGACTGCATTAAAAAAAACGACACAAGAAGTAATCTCACCAAAGCGGAAGCAGGCAATGCAATTGCAACAGCTTATTCTCTCAATTTTAGCTCCTTCTCAACTTTCTTTCTTCGTAATTCACTATGTTGTAGCAAACCTAGCCCACCTTACATTAGTTCTTTCATCTCATTAATTTCACCTTCTTTCTCCCACATTTGGCACCTGTTGAATCAGAAACTGATCTTTTGAAATTTGTCCATACCAAGGAAACTTTTATGTACTTGTTCACAGGAAGTTTTGTTCTGCTACTACAAATTGACCATTGCAAATGATAACGATATCAATTACAATTAACTAGCCCACCTTTTTGTACTAAAGCTTATAACAACTTACAAATTTGATGGCTTGGAAATTAAGTTGAATACTTGAATGGACTTATATTTGATTTTAAGAGAGTCAAACCTAATGTATCCCCCTATTCCGGTCTTGTCCGGTATGGGATGAACTTATAATAATGGAATTGACTCGGTCATCATATTATAAATTATAAGTTCATAATCCTAAAATGTAGATTTTGGACGAAAAAAATCTATTATTTTTTTTGTTCTACTTAGTAAGAGGGATATTCACGAAAGAAATATACCCTAGAAGCTAACAAAGGGTATTTTGAGCAATTGCCATAACAATATCAACTGGAATTAACTAGCGCACCTTTTTCAAGCTCATCTCGAGAAACAAGTGGGCTATTTCTTTACCAAATTTGTTCTCAATTTCATGTGGCAATTCTGCTATGTTCCACAAGAAAATAACTACCTACCTGATCTTATAATATAATTCAATGGAGTTTATAGGTGTACTTTATATCTTTCTGCAATTTAGGTGACTCCCCTTCCTGATCTCTAGATGTCCCTTTTGATTCCAACCTCTATAGCAGCCACGAGGGATTACATAGCTTTGCCAATGATATTTTTAACATATGCAACGAAAGAGTAATGTTATTAATTTAAGCCATCTCAGCACACCCTAGTTACTTTGCTACCTATATATACTGACCTAGGACAATAAAAAGTATTAGAATCCCAAAGCTAACTTACACAGACACTAACAACTATTCTTGGGAATATTTAAAGAGTCAAGTTTATGCTTCTTATATTGTGAGCTTGATTATATTTTGATTCCTATAATATAAAAAGTAAACACTTGTATAAATAAATATTTTCGTTATCTAGGTTTGATTATTAACGATGATGAAGAGATTGCAAATGAGACATTGCATAGAATCAAAATTAGTTGGCTCAACTGGAGGGGTGCTTCCGGGATTTTGCGTGATCGACGAATACCTAACTGTTCCAGCTGTTAAAATAAAGGAAACCAAACACCACCCCAATATAGTAATTTCCTATATATTAACCTAGGGGGACCCAACTCTCGACTATATGGACAAAGTCAACAAGCACAACTATCACTACTTAGAATCGCCGGTATTGGACTAGGTTGTAAAGTATATAGTTTTTCTCCAACACTTTGTGATAAGAAGAAGAGGCCACTTCAACATCAGTTTGCAGGTCAATACGAAAAGATAACATCAAACTTGGTAAAAAGCTGAACCTAAACCAATAGTTACAACTAGTTACTCATTTTAGCACGGGTGTAACTATCATGGTCTATGTGATGCACTCAAACATAAAATGTCGGAACAAAGGGAAAATCCAATATGAAGATGTTTTTATTCCATATGATAGTAGCATTGTATTGTGCATGCCATTAGGAAGATGGTTAATGATTTTCATGGTTTTCTATGTAGGGCTCGCCATGGATGCTGAGGTCCTTATTGAGGTGCCTGTCCTGAGGGCCTGCCTATTGGAGTTGCCACATCGACCAGATTTGCTGTGGGAGCAGGAAGTCTGTACTTAGTTATTGTACTTATTCTTATTGATACAAACTTCCATTGTGTTAGCGATGAAATTTTATTTGCTCTCATACGCACATCTCTTCATGCAGGACACATCCTCCTTGACATGCCGCCGTAAGGATAGTGGGTTCTGGGACCTGCCCATTGATCCCCGTGTTCTTCAACAGTCGGATCATGCAGGCTTCTATGGGGTGTCCCGTATTGGTTTCATCCGTCTAGACCACAGCCTGGTCATTGGCTTGGTCGAGTGGTGGAGGCAGGAGACCCACACATTCCACATACTGGTGGGAGAGTGCACCATCACGCTGCAGGATGTCTCAGTCCTACTTGGATTGCGCGTTGATGGTGCACCTGTCATCGACCATGATCGGACGCACAGCGCCGCCAAGTGGCAGCAGGTGTGCTTCGAGCTACTCGGGGTCGCTCCAGCAGATGAGGACTTCGAGATCGTCGGCCGACTTAGAGCCTCGTGGTTTCAGGAGCACTTATGTTATTATGAGTTGAAGGAAATAGGCAAAAGTAAAAATGTCTCATGATATTAAATAGTTGATTAGAAGCTCGTTGAATCTCTTGAAGATTCATGTTGCTTATTTGCGTTTGAATGTTGGGATTGTTTAACAGATAATATTGAAACGATTAATCCGTGGGATAGTAAAAAAATAAAGGAAACTCTGCCCAAATTTTTATTGTTTGACACTTACAAAAATTTATGAGTTTACGAAAAATGATAACCTTTAAAATGAACTATGGCCCCTCTAACTACTTTGGAAAATTAAATAGTACCAGAGGAAGATCTAATTATCTACACAGTCATTGTGATGAACTTCTGGATAATTTTAGAAAACATGTTTGTGGCAGTGTTATTTAACTCTATAATTTAGAATTGAAGAACATAGAGTTGTCCCTATATGAGCGAAGTAGAATTTTATGTCCCTACATTATCCCTAAGTATGCATCCACGTGGTGAAACTAAAGTTCCCACGGACGACGCTAAATGAAAGGGATCACTATTATGTTTGGAGCATGTACCAAGATACTGTCTGAGTTGCATATAACACACCATGTAATGCGTATAATTTTGTCTTTTTGCAATGAAAAAGATCTCTCGATGGATTGAGAGCAGAATACACGCTGCACACCTTATGAGGTAAAATTGTGAGTCTCCAGGTGAACAATGTGGGATTCTGTGTTCTAACAGTTTGAGAAGTTAGTTATTTATTCTCTAATTGATTTAAGAAAACGAGACGAAATTTATAGATGTTTGGTCATTTTCTTTTATTTAGTTACTCATAGTATCGGATCTTTTAAGTCTTGCATTTGTCCCATGCCAAAACATAATAATAGAACTTTATGACCTAATATTAATTTTATTGAATCTATTCTAAAGAATAATATCATGCAAGGCTAATCATTTTATTGTATATAAGAAAAAACTTACTCAGAGAACTATATTAAAGACATTTATATGGCGTCTTAAAAAAAATAATTTTTGACTTTTTTTATCATGAAAAACCTAAAAAGTAAAATAACTTAACCAAAAGATGAAAAAAAATTAAAAAAAATAAAAATAAGTCAATTTTTTCATTTATTTTTGTCTATTTTGAAAAAAAAAACACTGCTTTCCTAGTTTTTCTCATTGAGATGAGGTAAAAAGTAATAAATATATCTATAAATATTTTATACGGCTAAATTCACTAAAACTCTCTCTCTTTACAAACAAATTCACACATATCTATAAATATTTATATAATAAAATAAATTATTTTAAACAAATGCTTTACATGGCTAAAATTTATATAATAAGATAGCTTATATTTTAAAAAATATTTCTTTGTAACACATTTTTAAAAATTATGTGAGAGATAAACTATCTTTTAATAATTAGGATTCACTCACTCTCCATAAGAAATTTAAAATTGTGATTAATTTTATTATTTTCAAAATACCATTCTTTTTTTTTTCTTTTCTCTATTTCAAATAAATTTATTTTAAATCTATGTAGGAGTTCATCTCTCATTTTTAGATCTCTCTTTTATGGCTCTATTCATGATTTCTCTTGATCTTATTATAATTCTTTTTACTATTGATTGCTATAAAAAAAATTGATTTTGATATCCTAGTTGTGAGACCCTGACCTGTTTTCTTTTTCGGCGTTTTCGGATGCACGTTACGTGTTTTCGTTTGAGCATATTTTTATTACTTTTGACGCATTATCGGGCTTAGATATGCATGCGGGGTAGATTCCCGGGGCCGTGGGCCGTTGTGGCGCGAATTTCAAAATTAAAAAAAAAAGATATTTTGGAGATTTATAAATATCTGGAGTTAGATATTTTCAAAAGATATTTTCTGAAATTTCTCCAACAAGCTTTCTATTTTCTCTCTGCCTTCTCTCTAACTTGTCGGGGGCCCGGGGTTCGGTTTTCGACGATCAGACTGTTGATCCTTGTTATTGGCGTCGTGGTCTACGCGTTCATCAGGACGAAATTCTATTCTGGCGAAGCTCGATTTTGCACATGGATCGAGACGCTGAGTTTTGAACTCACTGAGATAGGATTCTGGACCTGTATGTTTTATAAGGGTGCTACGTGTAATCGGGTATATTTTTACCTGTCGGATAGCTGTAGATCTGATTTTCTGTAATAGTTAGGTTTTTAGGTTAAAAAATCGGTTGTCAGTCGATTTCGGTGGATGAAATCGTGTTTCGAGAGTTTCTTTCGAGGGTTTGGTGTTTGGCTTAGTTGTGTAGATGTCCGAGGGTGTTAGATCGGGGTTTAAAGGCGTTGAATCAAGGGTTTGGTGGCTGAAACAATGTTCAAAAACTGTTCTTGCCTCTGCTTAGTTGACTGAACCTCACGGTTCAGTCGACTGGATCATGTTTTTGGGGTTCGATCGACTGAACCTCGAGGGTCAGTCGACTGAACCGTGGCTGTTTGGCATTTGCGAGTTTCCAGTGTGTTTTTCAGTCGACTGGGGGCATGGGTCAGTCGACTGAACTTCTGGGCAGTTTGATGGTGGTTCGGTGGTTAGATTTTGGTTTTCGATTGGCGCCCTATGGCATTCAATTGATTAATTTATGGGATTAGTCGATTCAAATACCTGTGGATTCCTTTTGGGGTTCGGTTGGTCGTGTGGTGGTTTGGGGGTCGTGTTGTGGCCTCGAGTGTTCCGTTAGATGCTATCCTTGGGTTGACGTGCATGGTTGGTTTTGGGGGTTGTGGCACAGTTGTGTGCGTGTTGGTTATGTTAGGGACGTGTAGGTCCGTAGTTCAGTTTTAAGGTTGGGTTCTGGTAAGAATCGATCTAAGGGAGGTTCAGGTGTTGATCTCCGGATTAGGTGTTGGTTGTCCCAGTGTGTGGACGGGTCCGAATTTGTGGATGGGTGGTCGTTCGGGTATCGAATGACGGGTGTGTGGCATGTGATGTGGTGTCGGGTTATGTGACGGCTGGCGTCATGCTGTGAGGTTATATGGCTATGTGCGTTTATAACTGATTATGTGCATCTATAACTCTAGTTTATTTATGTACGGACGGGTGGACTACGTGGTTTTGGCGTTGTATGTGAAACGTCGTGGTCATACGTGATCTTATGTTTATAGAACTATGATTAGTTTTATTCTCGTATGTTGTAGGCCGGGGATGTGGTTCTATGTGGTCCTTGTAATCGTAAATGGTTATTTTATATGCATGTGTTGCATTGTGTATATGGAGGGCGGATAGTTGTCTTACGGTGAAAGTCCGTGAAGATTTGTGATGAGGGCGGATAATGGTCCTACGGTGAAAGTCCGTGAAGATATCTGTTGACCCTGGTCGACGAAGCATAGTGGGGTGGATAATGGCCCTTCGGTGAATGTCCGAGAAGATATATGAATTATATGTGATCGATCTGTGGTCAAGGCTCGGGAGAGAGTCGATGTTTATGTGTATATGCTGTTAGGGTTCGGGTGAGAGTCGATGTTTGTGTATACTTGTTGTTAGGGCTCAGGGGAGAGTCGATTTAATTCTGTTTGTGTTGCGCTCGTGGCTGGTAGGAGTCGTGGCTGGTAGGAGTTGATCTTGCCTGTGTGGCATACTACTATATGTATCATGGATTGAATGTATTGCATATTGGGACGCATATACCAATTTTTTTAAAACTGTATTATCAGCCTACGGAAGTCAAATTACTGTATTAATAGCTTACGGGAGTCGTAATACTGGAATCGTTTTCAAGGCTCTAATGAGTCGAACAATGATTTTTATCCACACTTTCCCATTGCTTGTGAAAATTGTTTTAAATGGCTCTTGTGAGTCGTGATCTAAAATCGTTTTCAAACTGTTTTCAAGGCTTGAAAGAGAGTCTAAACCTACACTTCGATTTCCTAGCATGTTTTTGTTTATATTGCATACTTGTCTAGTTCCTGCTGAGCCTTGGCTCACGGTGTGGGATTTGCTTTTCTTCAGGTACCGATCACGCGCGCTGATTCGGGGTTGCTGGTTGGAAGTGGAAGAGTTATAGTCTTCATTTTTGTATCTATCTGTATCATGTATGCTTAATACATGTTTCTCAGCGTTGGAGTCTTGTAATGTATGCCGTTTAGCGTTTATATACAATGCATGTATGTTTATTTTGAGAGTGTATTCTCGGGCTGGGTGTTGTGGTTGATTGTTTATGAGTGTATCACGTGGCCCAGAGTTTGGGGCGTGACAGTAGTGCTAGTAATGAACCAGTTCAACGCTGCAATAAAACATGCTTTATTAACTAATAAAGCGTGTTTAGTACACACGCTTTTAGGTTGTTTCAAGTAAAGCGTGTTTACTAAACACGTTTTTTTAATAAGAAAAGCGTGTTTAGTAAACACGCTTTCAGTATAAAAAATTTAATGGAAAGCGTGGTTTATAAACATGCTTTTTATTTGATCTAGCTAGTTAGATGAACCACCAAATGAGTGACACGTGTCGACTTACTATTTAACAATTTGCGTATATAAGTGGAGTCCCTTTCATCTTGTTCTCTCATGCGTTGGCAAGTATATTGTAAAGAAGAGAAAGCCCAGCAAAATATCAGATATTTTTCTGGTGCTCTCTCGTTCTCTTACAGCCTTTTCTACGCTCTTTCTCCTTCTTTTTAATTTTATTTAATGTATTTATTTTCTAACAGGGAGTGGGGATCTTGTTTTTTAGTTGAGACTCCGCCAGTTTAGTAAATAAATATCGTTGAGTTTTTTTCCATTTTGGGTACGGTGCCCTCTTTTAAGTTGAGGTTCTGCTCGACTGGAAAAAAACTTAAAAAGTTATTTAATGTATTTATTGTCTAACAGCGTGTGGATCTTTCTTTTTAGCCGAGACTCTGCCAGTTTAGTACATAAAAATCGTTTAAATTTTTTCTAGTTTGTGTGTGGAGTCCGCATTTAAGTTGAGATTCTGTCCATTTGGAAAAAAGCTTAAACATTTATTTAATGTATTTATTGTCTAACAATGTAGGGATCTTACTTTTTAGCTGAGACTCTGCCAGTTTAGTACATAAAAATCGTTTACTTTTTTTCCAGTTTGTGTGCGGAGCCTGCTTTTAAGCTGAGGTTCTACTCGTTTGGGAAAAGAGCTTAAACATTTATTTATTTTTTATGTGAACCTCTTTCAATCGCCTGTGATGTTTAATATGCTGCATCATTTTTCAGTTTGTAGTATTTCACTTTACTGCATTTTTAGTACCAGTCATTTATTATTATAATTATTGTTAATGGCCGGTTCAGATACCTTAATTTATTTTATTTATCTATATTAAATAAAAATATACATTTTCTTTTATGAAATATGTATTTTCTTTTATTAGCTAGCACAATATACAAATGTAAGTTAACGTATTAATATAAAATTATAACTTATTAAATTAAAATCATAACAAAACATTTGTTTTCATTAAAGATATTTCAACATTAATATCTTTAGAATTTGATTTGCCTTAAAAACATAATTATAGCTCGCTTTTAGTTTTAATTTTCACTATTTTTTATTTTTTGTTTCATTCTTTGAATTTAAGTTAAATAAAAAAAATCATAAGCAATATACTTATGTCAAGAGAACTCGCTAACTAAACCAAACAGCCGCCTAACGGAAGCTAATAGAAACCCATAACAGTGGCCGTGCACGCCCAGCGTGCATGCGCCCGCTTCTGATTCGGTTGTTCGACCTAACTTTAGGATGCGCGTTCGGACAATCCGAACGTTGGTTTCAATCGCCGTTCACGGCTACGCGTAGGCGGTCATAAGATGAATCTAATAAAACTAACAGTGGTCAGATCGGAGGTCCGGGGTGATGGCGACAAGGGTCTAGAGTTGACAAAAAAAATTTATTTTTTAGCTGAGACAAAAAATCATAAAATGTGAATTTCTGATTTGGGTTCGCCGAAAGAGTTTTCTGACGATTGACATCGTTCACAAGCGACGTTAGACCGTCAAAAGGAAAGACCCAACGCTATTCAGTGGTGGTGATAGTGGGTGATATCAGAAACAGTGCGCAACAATAATATTATTTTTTTTATGTAAAATATAAATAGTTATCTTTTAAAATAGTTATAAATCAGGGACAGATATATAAATAGTTATCTTTTTAAATAACTATTTGGCAATAAGATTATATATATATAGTTTAATTACTCCCTTTTCAAAACCTAATTTTAATAATTATTAGTATTAAAAACCTAAACTTAGTTAACAAAAGTAAAATTACACAGCATTGGCTTAAAAATCTGTTTTTCTATAAAATTTAATTAAAATTTATAAAATTTTCGTAACTTCGCTATTAAATAAAAATATATATTCCATTCCCTTATAAAATATTTATTTTCTTTTATTAGCTAGTACAATATACAAATATTAGCTAACGTATTAATATAAAATTCTAACTTATTAAATTAAAACCATAACAAAATATTTGTTTTCATTTAAAGAATGTTTGGCTTAATATCTTTAGAATCTGATTTGCATAAAAACATAATATCAATATGTTTAGTTTTATCTTGCACTATATTTTTTGTTTCATTTTTTGAATTTAAGTTAAAAAAATAAAAACATCATAAGCAATTAATTAAATCAAATTGCCCCTTATCTATAGCTAACAGAAACCCATAACAGTGGTCTTGCACGCCCAGCGTGCATGTGCCGTCTTCTGACTCGGTCGGTCGACCTAACTTTAGGATGCGCGTTCGGACAATTCGGACGTCGGTTTCAATCGCCGTTCGCGGCTACACGTAAGTAGTCATGAGATGAATTTAACAAAATTAACGATGGTCAGATTGGAGGTCCGGGGGGATGGTGACGATGGCCCAAAGTTGACCAAAAAAATTTGTTTTTTTCCACATAAAATCATGAAATGTGAATTTCTGATTTGGATTCGCCGGAAGAGTTTCCAGACGATTGACACCATTCAGTAGCGGCGTTGATCGTCAAAAGGGAAGACCCAACGTTATCCAGTGGTGATGGTAGTGGGTGATATCAGAAACAGTGCGCAACTATAATATCAATTTTTTGCGTAAATGGTGTCATATCCAAACCAAAATAGAGAAAAGAGGGATATATATATATATATATATATGTATATAAAAGAAACTGTATAGGTGTCACAAGACATTCCCAACCATAGCATTATGCATCACAGGTCTCACCACTGCTAAGATTCTCCCAACTTCCTCGTATTATGGTCTAACTCACTGCTGTACTCCAATGCATACCGAGGACTACTCCTCCAACCCAAATACATGTAGCCAAACTCGGACATTGTTCACAAGGGTTTCATGTGTTACCTTAAAATCGCCCATGCCCTTACGGCCAACTAACCACCACAAACTTAAAACCATATCACTACTTGCACTACATCACTCTAATCTATTAACCATCGAAACGAAACCAACACTGCTACCTGAACATCGTAAGCCACTGGGATTGAGCACTCCACATGAGTTAAAAGTCCCATACAAACTGAATCACATCCATACACATACCAATCGGTCTTTCAAGTCTACCATGCCTCAGATTAAACAATTTGTAATATTTTGCACTTGCATTGCCCCCATTCATCGTCACTATCATATACATTCGCATCTTCCCTTTGAACTGTCGAACCACTCTTCGCACATTAAGAATTCTGAAAAATCCAAAGTTCCAAACAGAACACAATTCCAGACTCACAAGAACCTATCAGAAACACATCACATGGATATCCTAGCCACAAGGTTCCAACAAATTTCCCACTTCGCCAAGAGTTAGAGGTACGACCCTACCTACATAACCCAAAACAAGTTGCATATAACGATTAACGATTCTCATCTAATTGTTGCCAAAAAGGACTTTATGTTTCAATACCAACTCTCTTGTCAACAAGAACAAACATTCCTGGCTTACTAACCCGATCTCAAAGGAACACAACTCTACACACCTACATTCACATTATGAAGCAAACAAACTCCGCCCAGAAAACCCACGAGAAACTCAGTTCTCTAATCCACTATGACTCCCATCTTCCAAGACAACTAGATACCATAGTCCAACCTCATTGTACTCCCAACGCCTATCAACACTTGGTCTCCAAAGAACCCTGTAAATCTCACCTTGAGGCCGCATCACCCATAGCTGCACAGCTATTGTCGACCCCGATCATGATATCCAGATCATCCGCTACACTAAACTCTCATTTCTTAGACCTCATATCTCGCACAACACACCTCATAGAACTACTAGCTCGTCACCAGTTATACACAAGGACACAACACTAACTTTCTCATCACCTCAATACCTCACTTCTTAAGGTTGCGCTTCACTAACCTAACTACCACTAGGCAAATCACTGCCATGTCACGGCCTTAAGCCCACTGTCCAAACAACTCACATAGAAAGTGCACGTTACCAAACAAAGGAAATTAAATCCTGAGACCCTTCATCTAGAGTTACTAATAACTTTCATTACCATGCATACGCCTCCTGCACTTCCGCTTCCCCAGCATGCACCTATTACAAACATCTTAACCCACGATTTCTCGTCTATCACCCTAGGCCATCCAAACCACACTGCTGAACCTTATTGCTCATCACCTCTTTCCTTTGGGCAAACAACATACCCATCTTTGATCCTATGGTCAAGCACAAACAACCTCCAGACATATCATACTCAAAATACATCGTCATAGCACCAGGCCAACCACATTATCGAGCCCTTCTACAGTCCTTTCAAAACTTATGCACCAAACACGGTCCCCAAACATGATTTCCTAATTAGCTAAACCACAGATCTGTACTATCGTAGGAATCCCACAGAACTGAATTTCACCACGTAAATAACTCAACCACTGAACTCTCTTAGGGATCTCACTCAACGAGAGCTAAAGCTACTGATACGTCGTACAAATCAAACTACATCTCCAGAAACGTTGCCCAAATGCTCTGGCTCACGGGGTAAAGCAAACGAGACCTTCAAGAAACCATAAGCAAATGAATCCACATTCTTGCGACCCCAACGTTTTTACTCCTGTCATGGAAGTGCAATCACACTGGTCAATCAATCACAAACATCTCTCCTGTTAGGAAAACCACAAGTCTGCTCTAGGTTCTCGCTCCATATCACTACCTCTTAGGGCCACCATTCACAATGAGTATACCACTCGTCGCACTAGGTCTTCATGCTTAGACCTCTACTCAAACCCATTAACTATCATTCTCTCTTTCCCATTCCAACGATACATTGCACGCGTCCACCAGACCCTCACCGATTAACCAACAAAGACAACACCACATAAACTTGCATCACTGTATGACATCGCATCACTGGATCGCGTCACATCACTTGATTCCCAACAGGTAGGTAACAACCAAACAAGTAGGCAAAACTACGCCACAATCTCAAACTCGTGACTCCGGAACACCCACCCAAAACCTTAAACGTTCAGTCGAAAACACCTGTCGCTTATGTCACCACACAAGTACCATTGGCACACCACTATCCGAACATGATAGTAACCATATGCAACACAAACAAAACAAACCTCGCCCACTAACTATAAACCAAACAGCACCATCCTATCCCTTGCCCCTGAGGGTAAGATAACATCACCATCTGTAGATCTTACGCCATGTCACATACTGCCAAAATCATCCCCTTATGGGACCTCCTCATACCTATATATCATCCCAAGACGACCGAGTCAGCTACACGAACAAAATCTATACCATGCCCCACAAACTTCACACACTCACATTCTTACCAAACACTATATATTCCACATATCTCTTACTCTTGAGAACGAAGACTCAAGTCACAAAACTCTTCTTCGTGAAACTTCCCAAACGATCTCGAATCTTCGTTCACCACATCACAACTACCATTAATATACATCTCCTCTTACATACATGCACATCACTCAATAACCAACCTATCGATAACATCTTTAGTCCACATACTCTTTCCTCATACGCCTTCAACTTTTATCAAGAAATACATTACAGCACCATGCCACAAGGAAAACACAAGGGTCATCAATCTGACCTCCAAAATCACAAGATACCACTATGGTTACCAACAACACCCCTCAGGGTAAGGGATATTCCCAACCATGTGCCTAAGCACAGACTTTCTAACACACTTTAGGCCAGAGATTATTACGCTTTCGTCCACTATATTCCCGTCTATATGATCCCGTCCATACCCAATCTTGGAATACACGGCTCATGACACAACACGGCTCAAGACATAGCACGGCTTATGAAATACATAATCCTCAACGCGCCTAAAACCACACCTCATATCCAACCACAGCGAACCACCTCTAAGAGGTTTCAAAAGCCCTACCATACTTATTTGACAGGCTACTAGTAATACAACACACAATAGGCAACTAACTACGATCACCCCCACTCTCCTGGGTACAACACACTCCAAGCAATCAATGCTCTTGTCACGAGCTTACACCCTACCATAATTACTAACCACCGGGTCGCACTTCCACAACCCACACCACCATCTAAACCACAACTCATCCTAGCCCCACGGGCTTAACTTCGATAACAAGGGCATCACAACACCCAACTAGGTTAAACTCAACTTAACTTCCTAATGCCAAGCTACACACTACCCAACACCTAATCACATCATATCAACACATATTCACATACCGAGGGCAAGTCTCAGAGTAATACGACAATTCGGGCAACTAATTCAGATTTCTCATAGAAAGAACGTCGACCAAATGCTTTTATATTTCAAACTCCAAAGTAGTTGATCAGACGCCGTATGGCATGCCACATCACCCTAAGACACGACCTCTATGCTCATATAAACACATAGCACGCGCAAGACAATTCAATTGCAAACCTATACAAGCACACAATTCATGCCGTGTAGGGGTGCCTAATCTCATCAAACAAGTCACATACTAAGGGTCATCCTCACTTTCCACGGCTCCTAAGTATTCGAACCTAAAGCTCTGATACCATTTGTCACACCCCGAACCCTAGGGACCCGTGAACCAACCCTAAATCGTTCCTCCTTAGGATCATCGTCTACAACTTTCATTTACCATAGAATTTGAGTTCCGATTATATAAATTGTTTTTAAATAGCCATATTCTCGCACATATCAAATTTAAAACAATTGCTTGAAATCTCAAGAGTTCATTTACAACCATAATCTCTTTAATTACAATCCTTCATTCACGTTTATATACAATCATAATGCAAAATATAAATAAACACTAGATCTTCCTTGTAGTCTTTCCCAAAGCATCCCTTGCCCTGGTATCGTCCCTAGTTTTCAAAACCTGAAATGGTTTGGTAAACATATGTGAGCTGAAGCTCGTACGACATAGATTTACTCAGATGTAATGCATGATTTGTGAGGTGTGATGGGTGTAACCGAAATAAAATGCAAATTTTCACCAATTCCTTATTCCTTCAAACGCACACACCCACACACGCCGATTTGTTTCCATTTATCAATTCATATTATCTATATCACCATTTCATTATCCAATTTTTAAAAAAGATCGTGTCATATTTTCATTATCCGGTTAATTACAAAATTGTATCACATCTAATGAACCGGCATCGGGTGCAGATTAAAGAAATTCCTCCCTATTAATTCTCAATAGGCTACTCGAAGCCATTGGGTAATAGATAGCTCTATAACTCACCACGACGCAATCACAATTAATGAACCGGTATCGGGTATAGCTTATAGAAACCCCTCCCTATTAATTCTCAATAGACTATGCGAAACCATTGGGTAATAGATAGCTCTATAACTCACCACGATATAATACCATATTTCGGGGGCTAACCCGTGGGTATGTGGTCCCCATCTTGTACAAGTTTTCGGTCTTTTACCGCGGAGATGCTAGCCCAACTTAATCCACATCAATCCATACGGTTCATTACTTGTTCATTTTTACACAAAAAAAACTCGGGAGTTCAACCCACAACTGGTTCCTCTCCCAATCATTTTCACACATTATCGTTTCAAATCCAATTTTAACTTTCCCATTTCATTGTCAAGTCACATCCGATTTCAGTATTCAATTTTTCTTTTCAAATTAAATGCATTATAAGCTCCAATACACAACCTTTTGTGAATCATATTTCACATTTCTTTCATTAATTTCATAAAGCACCAATAACACCAAATTGAATTCATTTGAAATCATATCGTGTGAAGAAAATAGAATGCACCCATCATATGCATATATATATATATATATATATATATATCTATATTTTCTTTCTAAAGCTTAAAATCTTAAATGATAACCATGTCACTACATAACCCACAATTACTCATATCCATACTTGTTCTTAAAACCTTAGTTACATGTCAAAAACCTATTTTTATCGCAAACCCCAACCAATCAGTACGATACTTGCATCCCAAACCAGGTGTAGTGAAGTAGGTATATCCATAGCCCAAGGGACAAGAAATTTGATGAAAAGGTTCAACATTGATGAAAATATCCTTTTTCAAAACATTTGGCCAAAAACGGGTGAAAAATGGTTAAGAAAATTTGACATATCCTCACCTTTTTAATCATAACTTTCTCTACAAAAAAGCATTTTCTTGTGAGAGTAGTCATGTTAGAAAGAGGACTTCCGGAGATTCGATTTGAGTACAAAAATGACCCCATTTGGAGTTCGGATGAGGGAGATATGATCAAAAAAAGTTAGCCCTGTGTAGCTAGTCCGCTCGAGCAGACGTCGGGCGCTCGAGCGCCCAACTCTCTGCCAGTTGACCGCTCGAGCAGACAGGGATCCGCTCGAGCGTGCTATCGCTTGAGAAAAACCCCAAAACTCCCCTATTTTGAATTCCCAACTCCCAAAACTCATAAACACTCACAAACATGCTTCAAATCTCTACTTTCCACTCAAAAACATAGAGTTCAAGTATCATAAACCCTTTTTATGGAACAATTTTCCAAAATCATGGTTTATCATTTCTCTAAAATCCTAATTTTCATGAAAACCCAACTCAATTCACACATAACCCTATCATTTCTCCAAATCACGTATGAAATCTATTATATTTTACTCATATAATCAAAATATCAACTCAAATCAACACGCACATATGAGAGAATCTAGATCCTACCTCAAATCACCCAAAAGCTTGAGATCCCTCCAATTTCTCGCTCCTAAGGTTTTGAGGTTGGGTGTTCTTGCCTCTTTGATGCTCCATCTCCCACCTCCTTACTCCAAACCTTGATTTCTATCTTCGGTTGCTCTCGATCTAACTTCAATCTTTCAATTTTCAGGGTGGAGGGTTAGGTTTTTAGGTGGAAATATGGGTTCTCTATCTAAAAGGAAGAAGAGGAGAAAATGAGGAGAAGAGAAATGAGAGAGTGGTGTCTCACGTGGGCTGGAGGGCTCTCTATATATATATATACGTACTCCCAACCTTTTTCCAATGTTCTAGAATTATCCAACCATTTTTCGATAGTCCGCTCAAGCGGATAGACCACCGCTCGAGCGGTGACCCCTGAACTGAATTCTACGAAATTTACATAAATTTCCACTCAATTCTCCAACTTTACTCACATTTTATTACTTGAATCTTTCCATTAGCACAACCATAATCATATTATTTATGACCGTGCATTTTAATTTCACCTTCACATATTGTTAATTCCACCGTTAACGAATAAAATTTTATAGTGCCCACGCCCAAACTTAATTCGGTCTCTTCTCTTACTGAAAATATAAAGGAACAAAATAAACAGGTATTAGATCCTTAGATAAATATTATTTTATTCTTGTCATCAAAAAGAATGAAAAAATAAAAACTTAACTAAAACTTATAAAACATTTTAAAATAATTAAAAATCAAATAAACCAATCACCAAAAATGTATATTAAATGCAGTCCAGTAATTAAACTGAAAGCGTGTTTTCTAAATACGTTTTCAATGAATCTGAATTTCAAAGAAAATCGTGTTTAACAAGCACACTTTCATTGAAAATAAATTTTAACAGAAAATGTGTTTACCAAACACGCTTTTTTTGAAACTGAATTTTAAAATAAAGCGTGTTTACCTAACACGCTTTTATTAAAACTAAATTTATACTAAAAACGTGTTCATTAAACACGTTTTATGTATTAATCCAAAAAATGTGTTTGGTAAACACGTTTTCATATTATTATTTTTATTTCCTTTGCGGTTAACTTAAAGCGTGTTTAGCAAATACATTTTCTATTAAAGCGTGTTTGTTAAACACGCTTTTATGTAGAATGGGAATTAAGTTTTAAAATCCCTAATCTGTTAATTAAGTTAAAAACTTAATTTAATTTAGTAAAAGAGCCATTGTATGTGTTAGGGATTACATTAAATTATGTTTTTGTTAAATTACATAAGGAAAAATATGTTAGTAAAATTTATGAAAACTTCTTTAAAATAATTGTGTCAGAAAAAATAAATCATTTAAATTTAATTTCAATAATTTTAATCTAAATCGTTAATCGTCAAGCTCTCTTAATTTTAACTAAGGTTCATCCACACGTTATAGGTGTACAAAATTTAATTTATAGTAAAAGTCATTAAATTAAAAGAAATTTCAAAAAAAAGTAAGAGAGAGAATATAAAGATTTAAAAAAAAAACCTAATGGAGTTACAATCTAATTAAAAATTACATGAAAAAGAGAGTAGGATAATGGTGTGATTTTGAAATAGTGTTGTTAAGATTTTAAAATGAAATAAGTTACAGAGTAATTTTTTAATGGGCATTTTGGAAAAAAAAAATTACATAGCTTTAAATTTGGAAAACACCAAATGGATGCACTCCCATAATATAACAGTATAAATGGAGATTTCGACCTATGTCCCATTTAGAATACGTGTTTTGGAATAAATCTCAACAAAAGATTAATGTTCCACTGAGTCCTATTCCTTTTTTTATGCCAAATATACTCTTGAACGGGATCTAAAAAAGCAAGAGAGAGAATCTGAATCACAATATTCATAAACAACACACTATTTTTGTAGCGAAGAGTGCAAGCAAGAACAAGTATAGAGAGACGAAAACAAAGAGAAGAGTCGGAATCTCTCTTCTTCCAAGAGATCTCTTCGATGGACAATGGCGAAAGCCACCAAGAAGCCATCTAGTTGTCGATCGGGCATGGCGGCGATGGCTTAAAAGTTGAAACATGCTGACGCCCAAACAAACCCTAAAACCCACAAAAACCTAGAAAAAATCATTTCTTGACTTTCCATGATCTCTTCTCCTCAAGATAAAAAAATAAAAAATCATGATGCATTTCAGATGCAAGAGATCGATTCTTGTCAATCCGACGATCACTCTATGTAAAGCATAAGTGGACATGAAAGAGAGAGAGAGAGAGAGAGAGCAAAGAGAAAGAGAGTTTTGATAATCTGTTTAATTTTCTTTTCTCTTCTTTGATTTGGTTTGTAATGGATGATTATATATATATATATATATGGCTTCTCTGTAGATTTTTGTTGTCATTGGCGAAAATGGGATGTATATTTCGTTAAAGATGCGTGATTGTAGTAAATGGGACATTTATTTCAGAAAATGAGACAATATTTTGATAGGTTTCATTTTACAGAAAATGAAATAATATCTTGGTAAGCAAAATATCACTCGATTATGAAACAATGTCTCATTTTATAAAAAATGAAAATGCTTCATTTTATGCAATAAGACAATTGTTTCCAATGAGACATTTGATGTAAAAATGAGACATTTGCTTGCAATGAGACATTGTCTCATTTTCTGTAACAAGTGTCTCATTTTTGTAACAAATTCGGTGGAGAAATATCTCATTTTATTTTGAAAAAATGGCTCACAAGAACAATGAGATATTGTGAAATGTCACATAAGAAAAATGTCACTACCAAAAAAATGTCTCACAAGAAAATGAGATATTTTATAATGTCTCATTTTACAAAAAATAAAATAATGTCATGGTAGGCGAAATACCACTCGATTATAAAATAATGTCTCATTTTACAATGTTTCATTTAAAATGTCTCATTTTACAGAAAATGAAAATGCTTCATTTTATGCAATGAGACATTTGCTTGCAATAAAACATTGTCTTATTTTCTATAATAAATGTCTTATTTCTGTAACAGATTCAGTAGAAAAATGTCTCATTTGTGCAGAAATGTATATTTTGTTTTGAAAAATTGTCTTACAAAAAAAAATGATACATTGTAAAATGTCTCGTTTCTCTACCGAGCAAATGTCCTCTACCACTATCACCACTATCGTCCTCAAATGTCTCATTTCTTGTCACAGGACACGTTTTTTCAAAACAAATAAAATGAGACATTGGTTTTGAAAAAAGAGGCATTTATTTTGAAAAAAATGAGACATTAATTTTAAAAAAATGATTCGTATAACAAGAAATGAGACATTGTGACCAAGGTCCAACAAAATGACTCATTTCTAAGTCTCCACTCTCTCTCTCTCTCAAATTGCATTCCCCTCTATGAACCTAAACACCAACCCGCAACATATGGTGTATTGACAGTTGAAAATGGTGGCAAGTTCTAATCCCTAATTTAAGCTCCTTTTAATGCATCCTCATAACACTCCACACACACACACACACACACACATTCTCAGCTATATCCATAGTGTTACACATATCTCTATTAAAATTGGGATTATTTGCTTCTGCATTTCTTTTTTAGTAGTCATGTCAGGTCTAGTTTCAGTGAAAACGCTACCAGAAGCTCCACTACTCTAAATCACCATCCACAGTGAGAATACCTCCGCTTCTAGTAACCATGACGTCGTCATCCCAAACTAGATGAACCATGATGTCGTTATGTGGGTGTCCGACCTGTTATATCCCATTGAGGGAGGTTACCCAATTATGGGTTCATATTTTTCCCTAAAGGGGAGGTTTGTCGGTAAAGGGGTTATTAGCCATCAAAGGCATTTTGAGCTAAGTTTCAGGTTGTGTACATACCACTTGTGCTTAGTAAAGAGTGGCCCTCCTTCTAACACGTGCTAATTTGTGTTTTGATAATTGAGGTTACGGTACTGTTGAAGCTCCCGGTCGTGAGGTAGACAACTACTTGAAGACTGTTGGGTTTGGTTTTGAGTTAAAGAAGTTATGGTGGTTAAACCCTATGTTTATAAGATGATAAAACTTTATAACGTGTGAATGTGTTGAAATGAATGGGGCGTTATCACATTCTAGTTTAAAGCATGATGAAATGTTTCTCAATGATGTTTTCCTAAACCAAGTGGTAGTTTTCTCATCGTTCATTTTAATACTAAGTGCATTCTTCTGTAACCTTTGTGGTTGTAAATAGTAGAAACTCCTGGAAGTTGGTCCACTACTGTTGAATGTCTTTTAGGCTTGAGTTCGAAGCCAGATGGCATCTTTTGATCTTTTTGTAATACATGATGTATGTAGTGCAGTTTTAGTAGCTTTTGATGTATAGGATGGAGTATCCTCAGAACATTTGTTTTGTTAAACATCTATGAATAGAAGTTTATTTTGAACATCAATCTTTGCGTGAATGTTTTTATTTTTGACTACTCTAAGTTTTGTTAGTTTTCTTTTAGGCCACAAAGGTGTTGTGGAATCATACCCACTGCAGAGGTTAAGTAATTTGCTGGAGTGGGGTGCAACAACTTGGTATCAGAGCTTTAGGTCATGAATTCTGTAGACTTGATGGAGTGTGGTCTGTGGTAAACCGTAGGTTTAGTGTGTTTGCTCACAGTATGTTGTATAGTATGGCATAAGCCTTGGGATATTATACCATTGTCTTTGAATGTTTGATTTATCTAGCTTTGAAGTTCATTAGGAAATGTGTGTTGCAGGTGTAGGTTCCTAATTAGAAGTCTAAGTATATTATCAAAATTGGGGAGGTAACCCTTGTTGTGTTGAATTTTCTTATTCAGTTGCCTATTCCTTTCTTTATAACTCTTAGTTGGACTATAGTATCGAACCTTAACTCCTACTTTATTTTATTTGATAGGGTGAAGTTTGAAGAATTCTGATGGGGCATCGTTTGTTCCTGACCTACCAAGCGAGGAACAACAGAAAGTGTCCTCATCCGTGGGACCAGTACAATCTGAACCGGTAAACCAAACTGACCCAATTGCTAGGATGCTAGAAGCGATTAAGAGATTGATCGAAAGAACACGAGATGGATTTCAATGCAGGCTGGGAGGAATGGGAATTCCTTGGTTAAGCAATTCAGATATTTAGGCGTTAAGGAGTTTGTGAGAACTGTTAGTCCGACCGAAGTTGAAAATTGGCTGAGAGACGGTGTGCATATCCTAGATAGATTAGGAGTAGCAGAAGACGACATAATCGATCTTTTAACTTTTATGTTCAAGGGCGAGGCATATAACTGGTGGAATGCCATGGAGAGATTGTTGAAATGTTGGTGCCAGGAGCTGACCCTCTTGTACCATAGAGGATTTCATGGGTTCACTTTGTAAAGGCTTTTGATGAACAGTACAAACCCACATCTTACGAATATGAGAAGGAGCACGAGTTTATTGAACTAGTGCAAGGAAGGATGAGTGTAGCTAAGTATGAGATGAAGTTTACAGAACTGTCGAGGTATGCTTTTTGGCCTGTACGAGAGGAAGAGTCTTGGTGTAGGAGGTTTCAAAAGGGATTGGCTTTCCCGATCAAGACTAGGCTGACAATCCTTGAGATGAATAATTATTCCAATCTAGTTAACAAAGCGAGAATGATTGAGAAAGATGTAAGGGAGGAAGAAGGGAGACGTGAGGACTTTAAAAGACGCAAGTTCGGGGGTGTCACGCCCCATACTCCGGGTCACGCAAAAAGCCCAAGAACAATCACCGAAATCGAAATACAACAAACCCAAGGTTTCTCTCGAAAACAAAAAACATGCATACATCCATAAAAACTACATATGCTTTACAACATGTTATATCCAAACATGAAACATAAACAAAAGGTATAAACTACCTATCAAGACAAAACAAAAGTCTTGTCATAAGCCACCTCTAGGCACCTGAAGGTCAACCTACAGGACCACGTTCACCTGAAAAAGATTTTACAATAAAATCCCACAACGTGAGCTGAAACCCAATAGAAACAGACTATAAAGCCGTAGAGCAGGATAGGCAATCATATAGTTTAAAGACTCAATCACAGGAGCCAAAAAGGTTTTACTTCTCAAAAACTACATGTTTTTCCATTAGGCTAACACGAGCCTCAAAATGATTTTACTTCATAAAATCCCACGTTTCCATCCTTAAAACCAAAACCATGCATATCAACAATGCAGATAACGTTTCATAGTTAAGGAAAAATAGTAATCAAAACCTGATTGTTCACTCGGATCACACAACCGAGATCAAAACGTTATTTTCCCTCTCGGAACACACAACTGAGAAAAATAAATCGATAAAACAGTTTTTCTCCACTCAGGTCACACAGCCGAGGAGAACAAGATAAAATAAAATCCTATATACCGACTCTGCCACACAGACAAAGGTAACAACTATAGACTCTTGCCCATTACTCTAAAACCACATATGGTCTGCTAAGTAATGACAAGTTCTATACGGAGTCACGACAACGACGCCATTAATGGAGGCAACCAACTTAATTTATGGGGATTAATCCGAAGGTACAAAGCACATACTGCTTAATTTATGGGCCCAAAACTCGAGGGTACAAAGCACCCACACAACGCCATTCACGGAGGCAACCGGCTTAATTTATAGGGATTAATCTGAAGGTACAAAGCACCTACGCTGCACACGTTTTCAGACTTCCACCGAAGAGTAATGTAAGCCCAACTTAACATACCCACTGTCACAGTACATTTATGAAAATCATTTTAAAATCAACCGCAGTTCAACTACGAAAAATCCGTAAAATAATTATACATCAACATGTATAAAGAGAGATCCAACATCCATCAACATGGAGATCTACTAGCATGTAAGACATACTTCCGTCAAAACGTTTTAAAAGCAGAGACTCAACCCCAAGGATTAGCTCCAAACCTCCAAAAATATGTTTTCAATATTTTCACAAAACACCGTTTTCAAAACCACCTTTTGAAAACTATGAACATCTACAGGTCATATCATGTAGTAAACCAATAAAAATGAAAGACATGCCTTTTATCCGAACAACATGATTTTAACATAAAACATGATATACAAAGCATTTCAACCGGTGAAAGAGGAAACAACTCCATGTAGCGTAACTGGCCAACAGTCACTATCATGTCTCGACACCCGGGTCACGTAAAACACCCACAAATAAACTCCCAAGGAATAAGAAATTTGATAAAAAGTTCCACAAGAATGAAAAATAACATTTTCCAAAACATTCGGCCAAAAATGGGTGAAAAATGGTTAAGAAATTTTGACATACCCTCACTCTTTTGGTCATAACTTTTTCTACAAAAGACTTTTATTGTGAGAGAGGTGTTATTGGAAAGAAGACTTCCGGGGCTTCAATTTGAGTATAAGAATGACCCAATTCCAAGTCTGAATGAGGGAGATATGATCAAAACAAAACGGCCCTGCGCAGCCAATTTGCTCGAGCGGACATCGGGCGCTCGAGCGAGCTACCACCTGAGAAAAATTCAGATTTTCCTGTTTTTGAGTTCCAAGACCCTAAAACTCTCGAACACTCATATGATACTTCAAAACACATATAAAACTACTGATTCGCATATTTTCGACACCCACGAACATACGCGAACTCAAACCATCAAGAACCACCAAAAGAAACATTCAAAACCTGATTCCATCCATCCGAAATCAACCAAAAATGCCTTTTTAAACCAAACCTGATTTAACGAAACATAAATCGATTTTTCATGCATTTTTAACCAGTGAAAAGGCATATAATTGCACGTAGCACCCTTTAACAATAATAAAGTCTAGGATCCTACCTCGTTGAGCTAAAAGCTCGGCGCCTCGAACCACGTGCAAAAATGAACTTCATCGGAATAAAATTCTGTCCGGATGAAAACGCAGCCCACCACGAGGATACTAAGGATCTGCTGACTGATCGTCAAAAATAGAGCCTCAAGGCCCCGACAAGTTAGAGGGAAGGTAGAGAGAAAAAGAGGAAACTTAGTTGAGAAGTTTTGAAAATATCTTTTGAAAATATCTAACGCGAGATGTTTATAGGCCACGAAAATATCTTCTTTTTTCTTTATTCGCACCACATTGCCCAACGACCAACATGGACCCACACACTCCCGCACCCTTCGATGTACAATCCAAAGCCTAACTCGGAGGTCAACAACGCTAAAGCGCTCGAGCACTCAACCACCGCTCGAGCGGTCTGCTACCGACGTACATCTCTACCACACCACCACTCGAGCGCACAACCATCGCTCGAGTGGTCATCGCTGGGTGATAACCGAAACATATTTTTCATACACATCTGTATCCAGCTCAAAGTACTCACCTGAAACATCACCGAGGTCAAAAGTTAACTCTAACTCTATTAACACTTAAATCATTTCTAATACTTCGGCAGGGTTTCGGCATTGGGGATCGGACTTGCTCGGTGTCTCGGCAGAGCTTCTCTCTCTAGAATTCTGTCTTGAAAATGTACCAGGGGGTACGATATTTATAAAATTCCTCAACCAATGAAATGTTTGCACGTTTTGGGACACATCAGGCCATTTGGAGTTGGCGATCACCGGGTATGAACATGGCGGTCGCCACAAAAAGTGAAGTTTCCAAGAGATTCTATTAGCGGTCGTCACAATGGAGTTGGCGACCCCAAGGTTCAAATGTAGCGGTCGCTGCCTTGGGCTAAGGTTTCCAAGAGGTTCTACTGGCGGTCGCCACATTGAACATGGCAGTTCAAGATGATTTCATTGGTTTGAAGGTTTTGATCATTGGATTTTAATACCGAGCTTGGATCATTTTTCGAAGATCATACTAAATCACCATTCTAATTATTTTCATCATCGGATTCACCTAAGATTAGGCGGGGTCAAATTAGGGTGTCTACAGTTGTCCCTCTTTGATATAACTTGCATAGCAATGCGTGATGCAAGTTATATCATAGATCCAGAGACGACAACCATTTGACCGAGCCGTCAATCTTAGGTCAACACTCAAGCATGCATATGATGTTGGTTGTACTTGAATTTCTATCGTGCTTCTTGCGTACTCCTTTGCTAGGGATCAGACCAAAACGTAGTTTTTGAGACAAAATACGAGGATGCAAGATACATGATGCAGATGCTTAACGTGATGCAAATAGTAATATGATCTAAACACCATCCTAGAAATCAAATCAAGATCTAAAGGGAGCACAAACAAACAAGTTAAAGATCGAGTTAAGATCTGAGAACTTGGCTGAAGATAAAATAATCAAAAGGATCGAGTCAAGATCCTAGAAATTATCTTAACCGAAAAAGCAACAACGAATTAGTTAGGTCGAAACAAGACCTAAAATCTCGGAACAAAATACGGGATAAAAATAATGAAAAGTCAAGTCACGGCTTAAAATTAAATTTATCAGGAGGAAAACCACGAATTAATAGGTCGAGTCAAAACCTAAAAACTCATGATGAAACACGGGATAAAAATAATTAAAAGTCAAGTCATGGCTTAAAATTAAATTTATCAAGAGAAAAATCATGAATTAATAGGTCGAATCAATACCTAAAATCTCGGAACGAAATATGTGATAAAAATAATTAAAAGTCAAGTCACGGCTTAAAATCAAATTTATCAAAAAAAAAATTACGAATTAATAGGTCGAGTCAAAACTTAAAAACTCGGGACGAAACACGAGATTAAAATAATTAAAAGCCAAATCACAGCTTAAAATTAAATTTATCAAAAGAAAATGCCATAAAAAGGCAAAATAAAAAAACACATAAGACAATTATCTTTGAAAAACATATTATTTTTGAGGAACACACACAACTTAAACACACAATGATATCCTCCAAATATTAATAAAAGATGTACACAATGAAAACACACACAAAATTTTAAAACTTACTAATGAACATTGATATTTATTTAAACAAAATCAAACAAAACAAACACACACACATACATACTTAACAAATACATAAAAAAACAAATATAAAATACCCAAATAGCCCATCCCAAAACTCAATGATGTCCACTGACCTGGCGGTCGCCGGGTGTAACGCTCGAGAATATGACATGACCGTTGACAACCTGGCGGTCTCCCACACAAAACCCTTATGACATGGCGGTCGTCGGATAAAAATCCTTTCAAGTTGGTGGTCACCACAAACCACTTCAACTTCTTAACGGTTGCCAACATTGGAAGTGGCGACCGCCACCTCCAAAGGCGCATATGGTCCTCTGAGGCACACAAGCCTGGTTCATTCTCATCCCTTGCTTCCTCTCTCTTGCTCCTCTGCGCTCTCAACTCTCTCTCAACTTTCTCTTTGCTTCATCTTGCGTCTCAACTTTCGTGCCCTTTTCTCTTGTTCTTTCTTGATACGAGATGTTTACACTATTATTCGTGATTCCTTTCCTTTTCATGGCGGGCCAAGGCCATGGGAATGACGATTTAGGGGCGCGATAAGGCCCCTCTACTGCTGGGAGTTCCTCCATGGGGGCCATTGGGGGTACTAGTTCCCATGCTCCTGCTGGGGGGGTTACCGCTTCTCAGTCTTCTACGACCATGGGAGCTATGGACGCCCTCGCTCTTGAGGCAAAGCGTGCCTCGCACCGTGTTGTCGAGGACGAGGCACGGGCAGCTACTGAGACACAGGCAGCTGCAGATGCTGCTGCAGAGGCCAAGATGGCTGACTTTCTCGATCCACATGTCGGAGAGGGTCACCCAGCACCCTCTGATCCACACACCTATGCCATGGTACACCATCGCCTAGTTCTGGGCAGGATGAGGCATTACGATCCTCCTACCGATGCTGTTGCTGCTAACGTTCTTCTCTAGGAGCCTGACTAGCACATCTCTCGCCAGCGTTCATTGGTAGGTTTCCCATCCTTGCTTGTTCAATATGAAAACATGTTATATGACATATCTCAAACATAGATGCATGCCTACGATCCCCCTGTGATATGTTGTGATGCGATGTGATATGATGATGAAATGATGTGATGATGAAATCCATGATAACTATGTGTAATGTTTGAGATCTAGACATGTAATCACAACAAACCAGAATATCAAACTGAAAAACTTAGCTTAGGTACCCGTGCAAAGAAAATTAAAAACAGTAGAGACACTAGGATTAGGGTTTAGATGCAAATAATAAAATGGGGCAATTATTTTAATAAAAATCACAAAAATAAAGGATTTAATTTTGGGGCAAAACATAAAATCTAAGAGATTGGTTTTTCATTTTTATTTTTGGGGCATGGAAATCTAAGGAGGGAATTTTTCATTTTTGGAGCATAAAGACTAAGGGGGATTTTTTCAAAAAATCCTAAAATTTAGGAAAACTATTCACAAAAAATCTTAAAAATTAGGGAAATTATATAAGATCGAACGGATAACATAGAATCTGAGGGGTTTGTTTTTTTTTAAAATATTTTTATTTTAGGGTGAAACATAAAATGATTTAGGATGGAGATTTGCCTGGTGCATCAGGGCTCAAGGTTTCTAGTCTTCTACTAGGACGTGCAAAAAACTAGGGGATCGTCACGCACACATGAACCTAGGGTTAAAAGAATTTGTCTGGCGCACCAGTGCTTAGGGTTCCTAGTCTTCAACTAGGACGTACAAGATTGCCTGGCGCACTAGGGCTTAGGGTTCCTAGTCTTCTAGGGCTTGAGAGATTTACCTGACTCACCAAGGCTTAGGGTGCCTGGTCTTCCACTAAGACGTGTAAGTTATGCCTGGCACACTAGGACTTAGGGTGTCTAGTCTTCTAGAGGTTGAGAGATTTACCTGGCTCACTAGGTCTTAGGGTGCCTAGTCTTCCACTAGGACGTGCAACATTTGCTTGGCACACCAGACTTAGGGTGCCTAGTCTTCTAGGGCTTGAGAGATTTGTCTGGCTCACCAGGGCTTAGGGTGCCTAGTCTTCTACTAAGACGTGTAAGATTTGCCTGGCGCACTAGGGCTTAGAGTGCTTAGTCTTCTAGGGTTTGAGAATTTTTCCTGGCTCACCATGGCATAGGGTACCTAGTCTTCTACTAGGACGTGCAAGATTTGCTTGGCGTACCAGGGCTTAGGGTACCTAGTCTCTAGGACTTGAGAGATTTGCTTGGCTCACCTGGGCTTAGGGTGCCTAGTTTTTCAGGACTTGAGAGATTTGCCTGGCTCACCAGGGCTTAAGGTTTCTAGTCTTCTACTAGGACGTGCAAGATTTTCCTGGTGCACCAGGGCTTAGGGTGCCTAATCTTCTAGGGCTTTAGAGTTTTTCCTGACTCACCAGGGCTTAGGGTTACTAGTCTTCTAGGGCTTGAGAGATTTGCCTGACTCACTAGAGCTTAGGGTGCCTAGTCTTCTACTAGAACGTGCAAGATTTACCTGGCGCACCAGGGCTCAAGGTGCCTAGTCCTTTAGGGCTTGAGAGATTTACCTGACTCACTAGGGCTTAGGGTGTCTAGTCTTCTAGGGCTTGAGAGAACCGAAGGGTTGTCACTTACACACGAACCTAGGGTTTTTATTTCTTTCTGCATGTCACCAATTTTGACAGTCTCTTATATATCCTTTACTTATCTTCTTCTTTTCAGGCTGGTCACTATGTTAGGGGCTTCTATGGTTCTGCCTTCAGAGAGATGTTGGAGTTGTATGATACTCTCCTTGCTCCTAGCCAGGCACTCATTGATGCTTCTGGCTTTGCTTGGTTCATACCCATATTGTGTAGGACGGGCAATGATCGTGTCTGGCCCGCGGCCCTTGCTGAGCGGTGGTGGGATACCACCAACACCAACCATTTCACTACCTTTGAGGCCACATTGACACCACTTGACTTCTCGATGATTACCGACATTAGAGTCGGCGGTGCTCCTATCCATTTTGATCTATCCATCTCCCGATTTGCCGACGCACTGATGCATTTCCTCGGAGCTATTTCAGTACAGATGGACAGAGATCGTGTTCGATACACATGGTTCTTTGACTGCTTCTTCCACTTCCAGTGCACCGAGCCTCGCCACTTCAAGTGCACTTCCAGTGCACCGCCACTACGAGTGGGTTACCCGAGGCTTTCTCCTTTAAATGTTTGGTACTTCCTTGTTTTTGAATAAGGAGAATACCATTCATCTCCACTACTTGGGTGCCCTTGCTCGCTTGGACCGAGTACCACATTCGACTAGGGAGGAGCTGCTCTCGCTACTCCCTACGGCTTCATGAGAGCCTTGACCTGGTTCCCCCAGGAGCTCAGCATCGGGGGATACTGAAGGGTTTGGGAGGTATGTTTTAGTTTCTGCACATTTTTCATTCATTCTTGCTCTCTGTTATCCATTATCCATTATCTGCTTACAGACATCTTTTCTTTACAGCTTTGGACTTACGAGTTACTAGGGTTTCACTTCCCGGCGAACTCCTCAGAAGACCCTCTAGTCATTCCCCGCGTGGCTCGGTGGTTCCGAGGCCTGAAGAGAAAGAAGGCCGGGGGGAAGGATATCGACAGCTTCTGGGTATCTCTTAACCGGCTGACCCCAGACAAGGTACCACTTTTTACCATTTTACTATGCCATACATTGCTCCCTATATCATACTGTTCACTGCACTGCACTGTACTATTGACTGATTATTTTTGTTCCCTGTTCTGCACACTGATCACTATATTCTGCACACTAGTTATCATACTGCACTATATTCACCACTCACTATTTAATGATTACTGTTCTTTGCTTTGCACTGTACTTTGAATTGTTGCAGGTTCATTGGGATGTCTAGAGAGGGGTAGAGGATCAGGCCGGCGCAGACCTGATGCACAGCCAAGATATCACCTCAAGGCGGATTTTGCTGGAGGGGCCCTTTGGTCGAGAGTTCTACCTCGGCGAGAGGGTGGTCCGCCAGTCACTTGGCCTCGATCACTTTTGGATTTCGATTATCTGTGACAATCCGGTACGTATTTATTTTATTTTGTTGATATTTGCTTTCGGTTAAATATTATGGTGTGACAAAATTAGAGTATGAGTTTTAATAATATGGAGGATAGTGGACGAACTAATGAATTTTGGAATAATCTTGAGATCCAAAATAATGATTAATATTAACAACGTAATTATGGAAAAAATTAAAATGAGATAATAAGAGTGAGATTGGAGATTTGAGTTTAATTTAAGAGAATTTGCAGAGGTTTAGGTTCAGGAATCACCGCTCAAGCGGTGAAGGCCCGCTCGAGCAGGCTATCAGGATGGGTATGGAAAATTCTTGAGCCTTTAAAAAAATTTGGGAGAATATATTATATATATATATATGTGTACAACACTTGAGCCTCTTACCCTTTTACATATTTCCTTTCTCTTCTCTTCTCTCTCTCTCTCTCTCTCTCTCTTCTAGAGAAAAACCCACCCAAATCCTCAAAACCCTAACTTTCCACCACTCAAATTGAAGACGGAGGCGTGATTAGGAGAAATCAAGGAGAAATACCAAGCTTTGGAGCAAGGAGAGTGAAGATAAAGCCTTGAGGAAGCAAGGAAACCAAACACCCAAACCCTAGGAGGGAGATTTGAAGAAATCACAAGCTTTTGAGCAGATCCGAGGTAGGATTTAGATTATCTTACATGTCTTGCATAGATTTGAGTTGATATTTTGTATATATGAGCAAAAATTAGGTCAATTGCATGCTTAATTATCGTATTGGTAAGTTTGTGTGTGTGTTGGGTTGGTTTTCACAAAAACGGAGGTTTTTGGGAAGTGATTACCCATGAAATTAATGATTTGAGATATCAAAAACGGTTTTGAGACTTGGAATCTAGAGTTTTTGGTTTAAAATTAAATATCTGAAGCATCTTTGACAAGGGTTATGTGTTTGGAGGTTTGAAGCTCAAAACATGGGCAAACCTGGGTTTCTCTCGGATGCCAGTGCGCTCGAGTGGAGCCCTACCCGCTCGAGCGCTCACATGGCAGAAGGTTGGGCGCTAGAGCGCCCGAGTCCGCTCGAGCGAACTGACTGCGCAGGGCTAACTTTGTTAACTCATATCTCCCTCGTCCAGACTCCGAATTGGGTCATTTTGCACTCAAATCAAAGCCCCGGAAGTCCTCTTTCTAACAAGACTACTCTCACAAAAAAATTCATTTTGTAAAAAAAGTTATGATCAAAATAGTGAGAGTATGTCAAAATTTTAAAATTATTTTTCAACTGTTTTTAGCCGAATGTTTTGGGAAAACATATTTTCATTCGTATTGGCCATTTTTACTAAATTCCTAGTTCCTTGAGCTTGTGGCACAATTATAGATATATCTAAATTGAGTTGGGATGCATGCATTGGACCTGTTGATTGAGTCCTCTTTACACTAAATGTGAGTTTCAAATTGATATATGTATATGTATACATGATTCGTGTATTCCTTTTAAATTGAGGTGATCCTCTTTATATCAATTTTGTGTTATGGGTATGTGATAACATTGTGATCTTTGAGAAATTGGTAACACCGTGATTTATGAGGAACTGTATAACGAAAGTGGCGAAATGAGACATGGTATAATAAAAGTTGGGCAATGAGAAATTGTGTACTGAAAGTCGTGATGTTAATTGGAGTTTGAAATTATAATGATGTACTATGGTAATGAGTTGGAGAGGAACCATTTGGGGGTTGGACTCCCGAGTTATGAAAATGAATCTAATTAACCTAAAATGAACCGTACGGATTGAGATGGAATAAGTTGGGCTAGTGGCTCTGCGGTGAAAGACCGAAAACTTACCCAAGATGGGCACCACATGCCCATGGGTTAGTCCCCGAAATGTGGTATTGTGTCGTGGTGAGTTATAGAGCTATCTATTACCCAATGGCTTCGCGTAGCCTATTGGGATTAATAGGGAGGGGTTTCTATAAGCTGCTCCTGACATCGGTTCATTAGAGGTGATATGGTTTTGTGAAAATTGGGAATGAAAATGAAGAATTGATGAATGGTAAAGAAATGGATAAATGGAGATAAGTTTGGGTGTGCATGAGTGTGTGTGTTAAAAGAAAAACTTGGTGAAAACGTGCATTTTCTTTGGTTACACCCATCACACCTCACAAATCATGCTTTATATATGAGTTAATCTTTTTCCTATGAGTTTCGGCTCATGTATATTCGTCAAACACATTTCAGGTTCCGAAGAGCGGGGTGACGCTAAAGCTACAGATGTTTTTGGAAAGAACAAAGAATGGGAGATATGATTTCTTTGTTTTCTCATTTTGTTGTATATAAGATATTGAAAGGGATGTAATGAAAATGATGGTTAACATTGAATGTATGTTATCTTAAACTCTGTGTGTTGAATCTGGAAATGAAATTTTGGAACTTGGTTTGTTCTATTTAACCTTTTGAATGATATGTACTATGTACAACATTTTCTTATGTCTCGGGGTTTTACCTGTGGATAGAATTTATGTATGGCATGTTTTGGGTTTAGTTCATGGACTCGGGTTTGGGCCGTGACATTATCGCTTCAGCTCGCATGCGCCGGACTGACCTCCTGAGCCGTGTGGATATGCTCCTGGAGATGGTGGGGACACACGCCTCAGAGCTGCTGGTGCCTGAGGGAGCTTACATAGCTTGGGCCCAGGCACATTGGCTGGAGCCACTAGGACCTGGCCCGGCTGTTTCAGGTGGCAGGTGGAGACGGACACTAGAGGCTGCTGACGCCGGTGCTGTTGCTGTTGTTGGAGCAGCTATTGTTGCTGTTGCTACTTGAAATGCTGGAGCTGGGGCTGGGAATGCTAGAGCTGGAGCTGTCAAGATACCCTGGACTGTATCGACCCTTATTGCTAGGTATCCTTTTGACATCCCTATCCCTGTTCCTCCTGCTCTGGAGTTTTGACCAGTGTATGCTCAGGTTTGCTCTTCTTTTCACTATTTTCTTTTCTATCTTTCCTCTATTTAGACTACTTAGTTCTTTATTCCTTTTGATAGTCAGATCAGGACTGGCTAGATCGTCTCATGCTAATAGCATGCGGACCCTAATTCGCCAACAGGATGCTGCTCTACGTGCAGCTGGAGTTCCTTTTGTTCCTCTGCCAGTGAGTGTCTTTTTTTTTTACCTTATTGTTTTTTCCTGTACTGTACTGTACTCTTACTTTTTACAACCACCAGTAGCTGCCACCAGCACTGTACCACCGCAGGCTCCTGTTCAGCCTCTTGCTCCTATCTCAGTTCCAGGACGAGGTCGTGGGTCCCGTGCCTCTTCTTCCAGAGCCCGCTCTCAAGGATCTGTCTCTTCTGCCAGGAGTCGCTCCAGAGTTGCATCTTCCTCGTCAGATAACGGACATGATAGCGACGACTTTTAGAGACGATTTGAGGACGTTAGCTCGGATGAGGCTAGCTCTTCTTCCCGTTGGGTCCGCTCGAGGCATCAGTGAGAGAGAGACTTTCCCCCCAGTTACATTTATGATACATTCTGAGATACTTATTTTGGTACATTTGGGTTTTATGGGCATGTGTGCCCCAGTTTCACTGTTTAATGGGTCTAGGTGTCCCAGTTTCATACTTTGTTACATTTTGTTACTTTTGGGCCTTTGTGCCATTTACTGCTTGATATATATCTGTTTGCATGGTTTATCTTTATTTACTACTCAAACTGCTCTGGATGTATGATATAAGTCTTACAACACTGTAGGAATGGAAAATATACACACCCGCCATATTTAAACCTGACAGTCGCCACAATCCAATATGGTGGTCGCCACATATTCCAAGAGACAAATGGCGATCGTCTAGTTAACAAGGTGACATCACTGTACTGTGTACTTTCATGTTGGCGGTCCCACACTCCAAGGTGGCGGTCGCCACTTTGATTGTACAATTCTCTGAACTTTCGATTTTCAGCCTTTTCATACCTTATAAATACAGCCCTGGAGGCCCCATTGTTTGTCACTTTCATCCCAAATGGCTTCTTTCCATGGTTCACTTTCTACCTGGGCTGAAGAATTCTCCCACATCGAACGCTTGAACATTGCCTCGTTCGGTATCAATGCTTTATTTCCTTGATGGCCATAAAAATTGAAGGACCATTATTGAAAGCTGCTGCTCAGTTATGGGACCCACAAACCCATGTTTTTCATTTGGTTTGGAAGAGTTATGCCCTACCGTTGAGGAATTTGCTACTATCCTAAACCTGACCTTGCGGAGTTTCATTGTTGTTTTCACTTTCTTCCTTTCCTCTCGTCAGCAAGTGACGCAACTTTGTGGCCTGTCTAGGATGGAATCTTCTTACATCAGATGACTGCCTTGACATTCCATAGATCATTAAGAGGTTCCGTCCTACTGGCGACCTCGATTTTCAGCTATGACGCCATTATGCCCTTTGTTTCTACTTCTTGCCCGATATCTTCTTGTCCCTTCTGATGGACGAGTTAGCTGCGCACTAGTTGACATCGCGGGTCAGATGTGAATAAAAAAGGACTTTGTACCACTTGTCTTAGCCGAGATGCTGCTGGGCCTAGATGCTGTCCACCGTGCTGAGTCCACTACTTTTGCTGGCAGTCCCTTGTTTCTTTAGGTAAGATCAAAACTTTTCTCTTTATCACACTTTTGTCACACTACCAGGCTTTCCTCTTACTGATCAAACTTTTACTGTAGAACTGGTTGATGGAGAAGGTGAGTCTTGTGCAAAAACCACCTACTGATAGACACAGTGCTGCAGCTTTCATTCACTGCCCCTACTATTAGATATGCAACACTACGGCAGCTTGGCATCAGTATCTATCTTCACTAACAGGCCTAGATATCACTTGGCTGTGCTTCTGGTGGCGCATCCCTACTATGACTTTGACCACTACGGATCACCCAAGTGTTCTGCTGATTGGCCTACGCCAGTCCACTTTCTGCTATCCTCATCGGATCATGCAACAGTTCGATCGCAGTCAGATCATCTTTCACAGTATCCGAGGTTTTTTGTTTTCATCTGCACTGCAGGACCATTTCTAGCATTATATCAGGATGCTTGGCCGTCTCGTTCACGAATGGAGATGCAGGAGCTATAGTGTCCTGTGCTTTTTGCTGAGTACAGGACATGGCTGATGCAGGATAGGAAAAAGAGAGATAAAGAAGAGGGAAAGCAGGCAACAAAGAGAAGAAAGATTCGAGGCCTCCTGCTTTGTTTCATGGCTTTCCATTGTTGTTTGTAAAGTTTGAGACTTGCGCTCCCACCTTTTAGTTCCAAAACCTTGTGATTCAAATTAAGTAATGAAAGTTTCCACTTTATGTTAAGAAGGTTCAAAATTATACTAGTTTTTTGATTTTTGCAATTAAATGACTTTATTATTCAAATCCAGCAATAGATTTGCATTGGTCTGACTCAGATTCAATGATGGTTAAAACCAAAGAATGTGACTGGACTTCTGATAAGAAGCTACCTACGTATCCCAAGAAAATAGAATCAGGCCTTAACGTAGTTCGAGCTTGGTTTTCTCTTGGGTATTAACACTCTCCTTTTGTGATGCCCTAACTTTTACCAGCGTCGCCCTTTCGGGTTTTCGGCCTTACTGGTGTGGCGCCGAGTTTTGGAAGTTTTTTGAATGGTAAAAAATAAGGAGTTCAAAAGATGTTTAAAAAATATTTTAACACCTTGAAAGCTAAATTTTGAAAACTCCTTTTTTGTTGAAAATAGAGTCGCTACTTGATTTTTGAAAAAAATCAAGAAAAACAAAAAATGGCTACAGATCTTCAAAATGTTTAACTAGAGAAAAAATGGTTCGGGGGCTAAGGTACGAATCGGGGAAGGTGTTAGGCACCTCGTTCGCTCAATCGTAAGGTTGGCCTCTACTAATCATTATTGGTTCTTTTGATAAGATTTCTTAAATGCATGTAAATAAAGAAAATGGAGGCAAAGAGAGAATTTCCAAAATCAAATAATAAAAATAGATAACATATGTATATAGAACTCCAAACCAAATCAAATAGGAAAGGAAAATAAAATCCTAAGTCTTACAGCATGCAATTTCTATTTAAAAGATACATAGAGCAAACCTGCATATGATGATAATACCAAATTTAACATGATTCAAAGAATGAAAATATGCTAAAAATTACTAAAATTACCTAAATATGAATTGCTAGCAAGAGATAAACTAAACTATTCTAAACATGATTTCAAAGAAAGAAACTAAAACATGTATATCACCAAAATAAACTAGGTTAGTAATAACATGATTACTTTTACCAAAAAGAAATATTAAACTAAAATAAAAATGGTACAAAATTCTATATTCAAAAGTTTAATGATAAAGGAAAACAAGTAACAAGAGTTTTATGTGATTTTTTTTTTTATGCAAGGGAAGGTTCAAATGTTGTAGTCGCCACTTTGGCTAGGGTTTCCAAAAAGATCTATTGGCGGTCGTCACAATGAACATGGCGAACCCAGGGTTCCAACATGGCGGTTCAAGATGATTTCACTGGTTTGAAGGTTTTGATAATTAGGTTCAAATACCGAGCTTGGATCATTTTCCTAGGATTGAACTGAGGCACCATTCCAATTGCTTTCATCATCGAATTCACCTAAGATTAGGCGGGGTCAAATTGGGGTGTCTACAGTTGCCCCTCTTTGATATAACTTGTATAGCAACGCGTGATACAAGTTATATCAAAAATTCAGAGACAAGAATCATTTGACCGAGCAGTCAATCTTAGGCCACAAACACACAAGTATGCATATGATGTTGGTCGTACTCGAATTTTCATCGAGCTGCCTATGTACCCCTTTGCTAGGGATCAGACAAAAAACGTAGTTCATGGGGCAAATGCACAGATGCAAGAGAAAAAACACGATGTAGGTGCTAACATGATGCAAATGCTGGTATGATCAAACAACTCTTAAAAATCAAAATAAGTCAAAGATCGAGTCAAGATCTAAGAACTCGATTGGGGATAAAATAATTAAAAGGATCAAGTCAAGATCTTAGAAATTATCTTAACCGAAAAAGCAACAACAAATTTGTAAGGTCGAGTCAAGACCTAAAAATTTAGAATAAGGCACACGATAAAAATGATTAAAAGCCAAATCACGACTTAAAATTAAATTTATCGGAAGGAAGCACGAATTAATAGGTTGAGTCAAGACCTAAAAATTCAGAACGAAAACGAGATAAAAGAAACTAAAAGCCAAGTCTTGACTTAAGATTAAATTTATCAAGAGGAAAATCACGAATTAATAGGTCGAGTCAAGATCTAAAAATTCAGGACAAAAGCGAGATAAAAATAATCAAAAATCAAGTCACGACTTAAAATTAAATTTATCGGGAGATACCATACAAAGATGGAAAAACACGTGGAACAAAATAAGATTTAACGTTATCTTTGAAAAATATACACAAATTAAAACACACAATAATAATAAAAGATGCACAGAAAATGAACATTAATATTTATTTAAACAACATCACACAAAACAAACATACACCCATACATACTAAACAAATACACAAAACAAATATAAAATAACCAAACAACCCCCTCCCAAAACCCCAAAAACACCATGATGGTCAACTGACCTGGCGGTCGCCAGGTGACCGTTGACAACATGGCGTTCGCGAAGACAAAACCCCTCCGACATGGCATTCGCTGCCTTCAAACTCCTTCATCTTGGCGGTCGCCACGTGTCGTTTCAAAAACCTAGCGGTCACTCACATTGGATGTGGCGATTGCCACTTCCAAACGCGTATACGGTCTTCAGAGGTGCGTGAGCCTGGTTCATTCTCACCCCTTACTTTCCCTCTCTAGCGCTCTCACTCCCTCAGACTCTCTCCAACTCTCTTCTTGCTTTCCTTTGACATGGCGGGCCACGGACATCTTGAAGACATTGCAGGAGCCATCTAGGGTTCCTCTACGAGTGAGAGCTCCATCATTGGTACCCTTAGGGGTGCATCCACCTGCCTTCCCGCCGACGGGGTTACCACCACTCGGCCTTCCACCGTGCTGGGTGCGATGGACGCCCTTGCTCTACAGGCAGAGCATGCCTCCCGTCGTGCTGCAGAGGAGTAGGCACGAGTAGCTGCCGAGGCACAGGCAGCTGTAGACACTACTGCTGAGGCCGAGATGGCTGACTTACTTGATCCACACGCTAGAGAGGGCCATCCAGCACCCTTCGACCAGCACACCTACGCCCCGGTACCCCACCGCCTGGTTCCGGGTGGGATGTGGCGTTACGACCCCCCAGTTGACGCCGTTGCAGCAGACGTTCTCCTCCGAGAGCCAGACCAGCACATTTCTCGCCAACGACCATCAGTAGGTTTCCCATCCTTACTTATTTCAATACCATACCATGTTTATATGATATATCTCAAACATAGGCGCATGCCTAGGATCCCCCTGTGATATATGATGATGTGATGATGATATATATGATGTGATGTGAGGATGATATATGTGATAACTGTGCATGATGTTTGAGATGTAATCACAACACTCCTGAAGATCGGAATGAAAAACTTTGTTTTTTGGTACCTATGCAAAGTAAATTAAAACAGCAGGGACACTAGGATTAGGGTTTAGATGCAAACAATAAAAGGGTGATTATTTTAGCAAAAATAAAGGGTTTGACTTTTTTATTTTTTATTTTTAGGAAAAGCATAAAAAACTTAAGGAGAAATTTTTTGTTTTGTCTTTGGGGTATGAAAACTAAGAGGAGAATTTTTTCGAAAAATCCTAAAATTAGAGAAAATTTTTCAAAAATCCAAGAAAATTAGGAAAGTTTTTCAAAAATCTTAAAAAAATTAGGAAAATTTTTTCAAAAATCTTAGAAAATTAGGGCAAAATTTTTCAAAAATCTTAGAAAATTAGAGCAAAAGGGGCAAAACACAAATCCCAAAGGGAGAATTTTATTTTTGATGTTCGGTAAAAACTAAGAGAATGATTAACACGAAATGACTTCAGATAGAGACTTGCCTGGCGCACCAGGGCTTACGATTTCTAGTCTTCTACTAGGACGTACAAAAACTAGAGGATCGTCACACATACACGAACCTAGGGTTAGGAGGATTTGCCTGGCACACTTGGGCTTAGGATTCCTAGTCTTCTATTAGGACGTGCAAGATTTGCCTGGCACACCAGGGCTTAGAGTACCTAATCTTTAGGGCTTGAAAGATTTACCTGGCTTACCAGGGCTTAGGGTGCCTAATCTTTAAGGCTTGAGAGATTTGCCTGGCGCACCAGGGCTTAAGGTGCCTAGTCTTTTGGGCTTGAGAGATTTGCCTGGCTCACCAGGGGGCTTAGGATGCTTAGTTTTCTAGGGCTTGGAGTTCTTAGTCTTCTACTAGGACGTGCTGGGTTTGTTTGGCGCACTAGGGCTTAGGGTGCCTAATCTTTAGGGCTTGAAAGATTTGTCTGCCTCACTAGGGCTTAGGGTGCCTAATCTTCTACGGTTTGGGGCTTCTAGTCTTCTACTAGGACGTACTGGGCCTGGCGCACCAGGGCTTAGGGTGCCTAATCTTTAGGGCTTGAAAGACTTACCTGGCTCACCAGGACTTAGGGTGCCTAGTCTTCTAGGGCTTGAGAGATTTTCCTAGAACACTAGGGCTTAAGGTGCCTAATCTTTAGGGCTTGAGAGATTTGCCTGGCTCACTAGGGCTTGGGGTGCTTAGTCTTGTAGGACTTGGGGTTCCTAGTCTTCTACTAGGACGTGCTGGGTTTGCCTGGTGCACCAGAGCTTAGGGTGCCTAATCTTTAGTGTTTGAGAGAACCGAAGGGAGTCACACACACACGAACCTAGGGTTTTTATTGCTTTCAGTCATTTTCAGCATATCTCTTGTTTGATCTGCTCTTGTAGATGCTCTGCTTATCTTCTTCTTTTTAGGCTGGTCACTATGTCCGAGGCTTCAGTGGTTCTGCCTCCGGAGAGGCGTTGGAGTGGTATGATTCCCTCCCTGCTCCCAGTCAGGCTATCATTGACGCTTCTGGCTTTGCTCAGTTCAAACTCTTATTGGGTAGGACGAGCAATGACCGGGTATGGTTGACGACTGTGGCTAAGCGGTGGTAGGACACCACCAACACCTTCCACTTTACTACTTTTGAGGTTATTTTGACGTCTCTGGACTTCTCTATGATCACCGGCATCCAAGTAGGAGGTGCCCCCATTTCGTTTGATCCATCCATTGCCCGGTCTACAGACACGCTACTGCACCTGCTCGGAGCTGTTCTAATGTAGATGGACAGAGACCAGGTCAGATATACGGGGTTCTTCGAGCGCTTTTGCCACTTTCAGTGCATTGAGCCTCGCCACTACGAGTGGGTATCCCGAGGCTTCTTTTGGTATATGTTCGGTACCTCCTTATTTTTGAATAAGGAGGATACCGTTCATCTTCATTATCTAGGTGCTCTTGCGCATCTTGATTGGGTAATTTCATTCGACCGGGGAAGAGCTGCTCTCGCCACCCTCTACGGCTTTATGCGGGCCTTGACCCAAATTCCCCAAGAGCTCAGCATCGGGGGATATTGGAGGGTTTGGTAGGTATGCTCTAGTTTCTGCACATTTTCATTCATTTCTACTATCTGTTATCCATTATCTGATTGCTGACATCTTTTCTTTACAGTTGTGGACCTATGAGTTCCTCGGACTTCACGTCCCGGCAAACTCCTCAGCAGACCCTCTAGTTATTCCCCGCGCGGCTCGGTGGTCCCAAGGCCTGAAGGGGAAGAAGGCTGGGGGAAGGACATCGATCAATTTCGGGCATCGTTGGACTGGCTCACCCCTCACCAGGTATTACTATTCACTGTTTACTATACTGTATATTGCATTGATCACAGTTCACTCTGTGCTGCACCTCTTACTATTGACTGATCATTTCTGTTCTCTGTTCTGCACACTGATCACTGGAGACACTCCATTTTTGACCCCGTCTAATCTTAGGTGAATTCGATGATGAAAACGGTTAAAATGGTGTCTCAGTTCGATCTTTGAGAAGTGATCCAAGCTCGGTAATTGAACTCGACCTTCAAAAACCATCAGAAACCTTCAAAACCATTGAAGTTGTACCAAACCATCGATAACTTGTTGCCCAAGTCATTGCCAGAAGTGGCGACCTCCATGTTCATTATGGCGACCACCAATAGAACCTTGTGGAACCTTTTTCAACATGGCGACTGCCAATTTAAACATGGCGACTGCCAACTCACATTGTGGCGGCTGCCAACTCCAAATGGCCTGACATGCCTTAGAACGTCGCAGCATCTCATTGGTTGAAGAACTCTATAAATACCGTACCTCTGGTACGTTTTCAAGGACAGAAAATTATAGAGAGGTTTAGTGAGAGAAGCTCTGCCGAGTTGCCGAGCAATCTCGAGCCCCATTGCCGAAGCCCTGCCGAAATACCAAGATCCGAGCCTCCGATAGTCCCAAACCCTAGCTTAAACCATCACCTGAAGATCAAATTGCTCATCCACATTCCCCAACTTGAGGATTCTTAAGCAATTCAGGTATTTGGCTTGGATTCCCGGCCTTTCTAAGCTCCATTTTCTACCCCTTTGGAGTGGCCGGGTTTAATTTGATCAATTCATTTTAATTACGTCCACGCATTATTTATGTAGTTGTTATATTCTTACATTACTTTAAATTCTAGTTTTAGCTTACTTAGCATACTTGTTTTATTTATTTACCTTCATTCTTTTTTTTATGCTTATTGCAAATTGTTAAATTATTAAATAGTGCTAATATTTTTGGCAATTACAACTTATCAATGTTGTTAATTGTTATAATCTAAGCACTTACATAACATTTGGTTATAATAGTCAATATTACACCCATTTAATTCAAATGCTTCATTTCTTTTCATTCCTTTTCTTTTTACATTAATTCAATGTTCTAATATTTTATTTTCTTTTAGTTAGTCTAATTTTATTTTACTAACATTTCATTTCTATTGGTAATATTAATTCATTGTTCCATTTTATTTTCTTTTAGTTTAGTGTTTATTTTCTTCTAGTATTACTTTAATTTTACTATTTTTCTAACACTTTATTTATTAACTTTAAATTTCCTTTATAGCATATTTCTATTTCCTCTTCCTTTTAAGTTTTAATTATATATTTTATTTAAATATTAATATTTCTTTTTTCTTTTTCTTTTAATTTCAGTTCTTTCGCTAGCACTAGCTTAAATACTCTTTTAATATTAGCTTAAATATTCTTTTAATCTAATATTCTTTTAATTTCATTTTCTTCTTCTTTTTCTTCTCTTTCTTATATTAGTGTAATTTTCTTTTCTAGTTTTTTTTAGTTTTAATAAAAGTTTCATTTAACATTTCTTTTCTTGTAATATTAATATTTATTTATTTTTCTTATAGAAATTCATTTTTTATTTTCTTTTCTATAGTCTTATTTTCTTTTTATGGTATTTTTTTTTATTTTGCTAAAATCAAAAATCACAAAAAAACTTTTAAGTTAATTTTCATCTTTAAGTAATTCATAATTTTATCTTTTAAAAATACCCCATCATTCTTTCCATTTCTTCTATTTTCTTCTCTTTTATTTTAAAAAAAATATAAAATGTTAATAACTAATTCTTCTTAATTTTTCTCCTATAATATTTTTCTTTTCTTTTCTTCTATTAACTACAAAAAGCACAAAATCATAAAGATATCTTTTACTGTTATTTTATTCTTCTTATTTTCATCTTTTATGTAAATAATTAGATTTTCTTCTTAATAGTATTTTCTACCTTTCATATTTTGTCGAATCTTTTTATTTTCTTTTAAATCTTTAAATTCTCTTTTGTAGTAAAACTCTTATTTTAAATTTCTTTATTAAATATGCTTTCTTTTAATGTAGCATTTTTCTCTTTTATGTATTTCTTATTTTACATTTCTTATTTCTTTAATAATTCATCATGTTAATATTAACCTAGTTAATTTTGGTGATATGCAAGTTTTAGTTTCGTTATTTGAAGGCATGTTTAGGATAATTTAATTTTTCTTTTGTAACAAATTCATGTTTAGGTGGTTTTGCCAACTTCTAGCATATTTTTTTCTATTCTTTTAACCAAGTCATGTTAGTTTAGGTTATTTCAACATTATTGCATGTGGGTATGTGTTTCATGTATTCTTTAATTAGAAATTGCATACCATAGGATTTAAGATTCTTCTTTTGACACTTATTTATTTTGGAGTGTTATGTACATATTCTATGTATTTTCTATATTTAATTTTGGATATTCTTTCTTTGCCTCCATTTTCTTTATTTGCATACATTTGAGAAATAAAATTAAAGAACTAATGATGATTAGTAGGGGCCCACCGTATGGTTGGGCGAACGGGGCGCCTAACACCTTTTTCGATTCATACCTTAGCCCCCGAACCCTCTTTCTCTAGTTAACGTTTTAAAGATTAGTAGCCAATTTTATTTTTCTTAGTTTTTCTCAAAAACTAAGTGGCGACTCTATTTTCAACAAAAGTGATTTTCAAAATTTAATTTTCAAGGTGTTAAAATTTTTTTCTAAACATTTTTTGAATTCCTTATTTTTGAACATTTTTCAAAACAACCCCCTAAATCCCAACGCCACAGTATTTTTTGACGACTCTGCTGTGAACTGGTTTATAAAATCAAATAAGAGGGTTAGACTTGAAAATATCATTAGTTTTTAATATGTATCTCTCATCTGTATTTTCGCATGCATATGCATTGTTCTTCAAAACCCTCCTACCTGGTCAACTTGATGCCCTGAACATTAATCCGTTTCGGGGATTGTTGGGGAGACGGGCAACCCTTGTTGACTGTACGCTATCATAGGTGCAGTAAAAGAGTTCGGGCGTACTGTTTGACCATGTTCTGCATGAGAGGTATATACCCGGCTCTATTCAGAATGTACCATTTTTAATTGACCAAAATCGGCTTTTTGCATATAGTGAACTAAGACCCCCCCCCCAATTAGGTGTTGCTAACCCTAGTAGAATTATATGTTTTTCTTCATTGTATGTCATGTTTGTATATTGTTAGGATTGTTTTGATCAAGTTTAGGTTAGTTCTTTCTCCGGGTTCGACCCGAATTTTCTGTTATTCTATGCTTAGGCTAGCGAGTTTTGTGTTTTTCACCACATTCAATTTTTCTTACCGTAGTTTTTTTCCCTAGGTCACGCCCGTGTTACGTTTTAATACTTCTAGGAAGGTTTTCTTTCCCCTCAGGGATCTTTTCGGGTCGTTGGTTCCCCCCTTTTTGGCATAGACTCGTCATACCCGTAAGAGTTATTTTCCTATCGTCATGCTACCCATTTTTTCTTAGAATTTTTAGGTCAAACTAGTCCAGTCAACGTAGCTTTGTTTCCCTGCCGAAGTGCTGTCCATTTCCACGTCTTAGATGAGCTTTCCCTCTAGAATTTAGTTGATTCCCATTCTTAACCATTTTTCTTGTTTTTGGGTAATCCTGTTATTCCGCCGACACGAGCCCAACAGGGGCATTATTTCAGTCTTCGAGTCTATCTGCTCATGATTCACTATTTTGGGAGTCCGAGATATTTGCTACCTGTTGTCAGAATGCTCGCCCGGGAAGAGTCTGATACTAGTTACTCTATTTTTGGGATTCAGGTTTCGCTGTGAGATTATTATTGGGCCGAGAAAAGTACAGTCAACACATGTCTGAGAAAGATCAGTGACAGGAAGACTTTGTAGGGTTTCTGAACAGCCGACTGAGTCAGCTGAAATGGCAAAAAATGAGATGAATCTACCAGCCCTAATAAGGGCAATTACTGATATACAGAGAGCCGTAGAGCAACAGACTCAGGCTCAAGTGCAATGTCAGGCACAGATTCGGGCAATTCAGGCCCGTATCTCTATTACGAATGGACATCCGAAAGAGACGAATGAGAATGGAGAGGACTTTTGGGTTGACAACCAAGTCCCTGATGGACCGCAAGTTGTTCCACTACCACCACGGAACCCTCGTCAGGTGATAGTCTAGGAGGAAAACACTGCGCAGTCTAGAGAGTCTGCACTGATTGAGAAGATCGACCTGATGGAGAAGGTCCTCAGGAAAGCCGAGGGAGTCGAGGAATACATGTTCGATGTGGGGGGACTATGTTTGTTCCCATATGCTAAATTGTCGAAAAGTTTCAAAATGCAGGGCATGAAAAAGTTCGATGGAACCGGAGATCCCAAAATTCATCTCGAAATGTATGTTGGTACCCTGTCGCCGATGGGGATTGATGACCAGTTGAAGGCTCAGCTCTTTCACCGATCTCTTTCTGGGGCAGCCCTGAAATGGTTTCATTCCCTTGATGTAGCTAAAACCAAAACTTGGGAAGACATTGCAACGGTTTTTATCAGCCAGTATAGTTACAATGTCCAACTGGATGTAACTACCCGAGAGCACGAAATGACCCAACAGGAGAACAGGGAATCTTTTGTCGACTTCCTGACCCGATGGAGGGGTAAAGCCGCCAAAATGACAAACAGGCCCACTGAGAAGAGCAGGTGAGGATTATGGTTAAGAATCTGTAGTCTTCGTTAAAACGCTACCTCATCACGCAGCCACTTTTCACCTTTGAGCAGTTGTTCGACGTTGGGGTGCAATTTATGGACGCTATCCAATCTGGTGACATCGAGAAAATAGAACCCAATCAGAAACCACCCAGAAGGGCATTTCCCGTAACCAACCAAAATCAATCCGCTGCAACCAACCTTGTATCTCGCTCAAACGAGGTAAACTTGCGGAACCCATCTCTTTCAGCCCAGCGGTCCAATAACGCCCAACAATCAGATAACAGCCATCAGCAACAAAGGCAAAGGAGGGTGTTCACTCCCCTCAACATTTCTTTGCCCCCACCCTGAATCGACTCGTCGAGAAGGGGCTCATCAAGCCATTGGATCCCATGCCTGTTCCTGATCCCCTACCGCCAAGGTTCAATGCTTCCCAATACTACGCCTTCCACCAGGGTCACAGGCACCTAACTGACAAGTGTTTAAGACTTCGACACGAGATGCAAAACCTCATTGACAACAGCGTGATCCCACCACCATCTGTCACCCCAAAATCGAATGTTACTACAATCCCTCTGTCGAATCATGCCAGGCAGGCTGGGGTAAATTACATGTCTCAGGGGGAATTGGAGGACCTGAGTCAGCACATCTGTTCAGCGCACCTACCACGCCCTCATGTTTCAATAACCGAGGATCAGACATCATGCTCGTTCATGATGATTAGAGGCAGTCGAGACATGATGGAAGAATGGAATGATAATGCCTGGGAATGGTATCAACCGCTAATCCATGTCTACCAACAAGAGAAGGAGCACAATGAAGAAGATGACTAGCCATTGGATTACCCAAGTCGACCTTATGGGTTTGGCCATGTCCTTGATGAAATCACCCATCCCCAACTTTTTGAGAAGGAAGTGTACGTCGATGAAACGCAGTCCTACTGGCTGGTAAGAATGGTGTTGAAATCTGATGGAGTAGAATGGACAAATTTCTAGACTGCTTGGGAATAGCTAGTGAATTTTATTGAAGAAGACATCTAGGAGGAAATTAATAATACATGGGCCATAGAAGATGACGAGGAGAGAAGGGAAAGGGCAGCCGTTAGTGACTTAAATAATTTGTGGGCGTTTGAAAGCTCTCTGCACATAAACGAAGTGAGACAGACAGATAACGTGTTGCCGGGATTATGGGATCCCGAAGACGGTGTGGAACACCTAACTCGAAGTGGACGATATATTAATCCAGCTCAGCTAGAGAAGGGACAACCAAGTGAAAAATGAACAGAGACAGAACAAGAGAAGGAGGATGATACTGTATTGAGACAGTTAAAAAAGACGCAAGCCAACATCAGCATCTGGGGCTTATTGATGGTTTCGCATAAGCACAGGCAAGCTATTTTGAAGGTGTTGAACAAGGCCAGTGTCCCGATAGATGCAACCCCCGAGCAGCTCATTGGGCTTATTTTGCCGGTCGCCGAACCAAAAGTCATTTCCTTTTCTGATAAGGATTTGCCCGCTGAAGGAAAGAGTCACAACAAGCCACTGTATGTCACCGTCAAGTGCCTAAAAAAATGGGTCCCGATAACCCTCATTGATAATGGGTCTGCCTTTAATGTTTGCCCAGTGAGAACGGCCATCTGTTTAGGGATGAGGCCAAACCAGTTCACTCCCTGCAATCAAGGGGTGCGAGCCTATGACAACACAAGAATGGAGGTACTAAGACTAGTATCATTCGTCCTTTCAGTAGGACCTCTGGAGACGTTGGTTGAGTTTCACATGCTAGATGTGCCGGCATCCTTCAATCTGCTGCTGGGCATGCCGTGACTGCATGACCCAAATGTCTAGGCGGTACCATCTACCCTTCACCAAAAACTGAAATTAATAAATAACGGGACAGTTTTGACTATCCACGGAGAAGACAGCATTCACCCCCCGACAGGAGGAGAGGGCACAACTCTGTTGGAAGTTTAACATAGTGAAGATGATGTGTTACTCAGTGGTTTTCAGTTTGATGAAGAACAGGCTGTTCAGATGCTGACGAATGAAGAAAAAAGGAATGTCAACCTACGAGCGGTAACAAGGATGAGAAAAATGTCCTTTTTCCCGGGTATGGGATTGGGACGTAAACTGCAGGGGATCCCAGAACCCATTCAGGTATTGCCGACTTCGCACCGTTTTGGTCTTGGGTATGAGCCAATGGAGGAAGATCTGGAAGGGCCTAGAAGGGGGTGAAAGACCGATTATTCCGGGACGCTCAACCGGTACTTCGTCAAGGAAGGGGAAGATTTCCCATATTGCGATTTTTTAGAGCCATGGGTCGATGAGGAAACCAATCAAAAGCTGTCAGGGTTGGAGATCTTTTTCAACCACCAGCTGTCTGACACGGAAGAGGAAGAAATAGCGGAAGAAGAGAAGGAAGAAAAGAAGATCCGGGAGGAAGACTGAGCTGACAAGTTTGATGGTGCCGACATGGGAATGCTGTTTAATGAGAAGATGGCGCTGCTGCAGGTGACTGATCAGAACTATTTCATGATGGATTTTGGCTCACCAGCCGATCGCACCAAACTTATCGTCGATGCGGCTGCAAAAGAGGTGAAGAATTTGACCATCAAGTCTGGTGATGTAGACATTATCTATCTTGAGTCCAGGATTGAGTCAGAATTTATAGTCGAGGGCACATCTATTGGTGCTCCTCTCCATGCTTTTACCATCGAGTTTGTAATCCCCTATGTTTTTAATGAAATGATCAAGATTTCTGGTTACTCTGCTTTGTTTGATTTATTTCATATGCTTTCTGACGATTTTAAATTCGACGGGGATACTCCTGAAGAAATAAAACTTTTAATAAAAAGAGAAGAAGAAATGCGTGCCCAACCAATAATTGAAGAAACTTTGTCAATAAATCTGGGTAATGAAACCAACCCGTAAAATGTTCAAATCGGTTCTTCTTTATCCTCAATTGAACAAAAATAATTAATAACTTTATTAAAAGAACTCAAAAATGTATTTGCATGGACTTACGAGGATATGCCCAGAATTGATCCTGATATTGTCCAGCACCATATCCCCTTATACCCCGATGCTAAACCAGTCAAACAAAAATTAAGGTGAATCCGACCAGAATGGGCTCTGAAGATCAAAGAAGAAGTTGCCAAGCAAATCAACACTGGATTCATAATGGTAACCGAGTATCCAAAATGGGTAGCTAACATCGTACTGATTTTGAAGAAGGACAGTCGTATCCGAGTCTGCGTGGATTTTTAGGATCTCAACAAGGCTAGCCCAAAAGACGATTTTCCACTACCGCACATCGACGTCTTAGTAAACAGTACAGCGGGGCATGCCTTCCTGTCATTCATGGATGGCTTCTTCGGATACAACCAGATTTTAATGGATCCTGAGGACAGAGAAAAGACGATGTTCACCACACTCTGGGGGACCTACTATTATCGTGTGATGCCATTCAGTCTAAAGAATGCAGGGGCAACCTATCAAAAGGCTGCTACTGCTCTACTGCATGACATGATACATAAGGAGGTCAAGGGGTACGTGGATGATATGATAGTCAAATCCAAGAATCAGGATGGCCACATCGCAGCACTACAAAAGTTCTTTGAAAGGATTTAGAAGTACAAGATGCGACTCAACCCACAGAAATGTGCCTTCGGAGTCACTTCCGAAAAGATGCTTGGATTTATGATCATTCAACGGGGTATTGAAGTCGATCCTTCAAAGATTAAAGCAATTTTGGAAATGCCTCCTCCGAGGACCAAGCGAGAAGTCAGAGATTTTCTAGGTAAGATAGAGTTTATCAGCCGATTCATCGCAAAACTGATAACTACCTGCGAGCCGCACTTCCATCAGCTAAAGAAAGGAGTCAAATTCGAATGGGATCAGAAATGCCAAGATGCCTTTAATGTCGTACGACAGTACCTACATAATTCACCTGTTTTAGCTCCTTCCGAACCTAATAGGCCACTGATCCTTTACTTGTCAGTGACTGACTCAGCTATGGGATGTATGCTGGCACAAGAAGAAGAAACAAGAATCGAAAAGGCCGTCTACTACTTAAGCAAGAAAATGACCGGGTTAGAAATACGGTACACACCATTAGAGAAGACCTATTGGGCTATGGTTTGGGCTTCCCAAAAACTGAGGCATTACATGCTGTCTTTCACAGTGAACATCATCTCTCGGATGGACCCATTGAAGTATCTATTCGAAAAGTCGGCACTGACAAGAAGGCTAGCCCAATGGTTGCTGTTATTATCTGAGTTTGATCTCCAATACGTTACCCGGAAGTTAGTCAAGGGCAGAGCAGTGGTAGAGTTTTTGGCCAATCAACCAGTTGAAAGAGATGAAGATACAGAGTTCCAGTTTCCTGATGAACAACTAATGAAAGTCGGGGATGACAAGTGGACTCTATATTTTGATGGCGCATCTAATCAATATGGATATGGAATAAGAGTCCTTCTTGTCACTCCCGATGAATTGCATGTTTCGCTGTCTCTAAAGCTCAATTTTGAAGTCACCAACAATCAGGCTGAGTATGAAGCATGTTTAACTAGATTGGGGCAGCCTTAGAACTAGGGGTAAGGAAGTTGGAAGTCATCGGAGACTCAGCACTAGTAGTTTCACAAGTAAGAGGAGAATGGAAAGTTAGGGAATTAACCATGATTCTCTATCATCAAGAACTGAAAAAGTTGATACCGTGCTTTGAATCGGTGATTTTCACTCATGTACTAAGACTGCAGAACATGTTCGCCGATGCACTGGCCACCCTAGCATCCATGATAGACATACCACCCGGAGTTCGGATGAGACCTATGATAATAGAGCAGAAAAGAAAGCCGGCATATGAAATGACAGCCACTATTGAAGAAAGCACTGACGGACTTCCATGGTACGTGGACATTCAGAACTTCGTAGAGAAAGAAGAATATCCAAAGTTTGCCAACAAAAAGGACAAAAAGAAAAAACGACTACTATCCACGCAGTTCGTCATTTGTGGTGGTAGACTGTACAAATGAGGACATTCTGGGGTCAATAAGTTGTGCGTAAATGCAGAAGAAGGTCAAGAACTTATGAAAGAAATACGCGCAGGAGTCTGTGGGCCACACATGAGTGGAAATATGTTAGCCCATATGTTTGGGGCGTAACATAAAATACGATGTTGTGCCAATTAAATGTGATAACACAAGTGCGATAAATATCTC
>JAULJZ010155121.1:0-28748 GCA_032270985.1 Heliamphora pulchella
CAATATTAACAAGTTGTAATTGTCAAAACATATTAGCACTATTTAATAAATTAATGAAAAAAAAGTAATAATGTGTTAAGTGTGAAATGTGAGAAAATTAATAACTAAGAAATTAAAAAAAGTAACCAAATTATATGAAGCAAACCAGATTAACAAAGTAAATGAAACGAATGCGAGAATTGGAATTGAATTTAACCCAATCACTTCAAAAGAGAGGGAATAGAGTTAGAAGGATCGGGGATTCAAATGAGGTACCTAGATTGCTAAGGAATCCTCGAGTTGGGGAATGTGCTTCAATGGTCCAATCCTCGGATGATGATCCAAGCAAAGATTTCAGTATCGGAGATTCGGCTCTCGGTACTTCGACAGGGTTTTGGCGTCGGGGCTCGGATTGCTTAGCGACTCGGCAGAGCTTCTCTCACTAAACTTCTCTCTAAAAGTCTGTCCTGAAAATGTACGCTGGGGTACGGTATTTGTAGAATTCTTCAACCAGTGAGATGCTGACACGTTTTGGGACACGTTAATCCATTTGGAGTTGGCGGTCGCCAGGTTATGAGTTGGCGGTCGCTATGTTTGAAAAGGTTCCAAGAGCTTCTATTTGCGGTAACCACAATTCAAGTTAGCGGTCGCAATGTTGGAGGTGGCGGTCGCCACTTTGGGCTAGAATTTTCAAGAAGTTCTATTGGCAGTCGCCACAATGAACATGGCGGTCGCCACAAAAAGTGAAAGTTTTCAAAGGATTCTATTGGCGGTCGCCACTTTGGAGTTGGTGGTTCAAAAAGATTTCATTGGTTTAAAGATTTTGATGATTGGGTTCAATTACCAAGCTTGGATCATTTCTCGAGGATCGTACTGAGGTACCATTTCGATCGTTTTTATCATCGAATTCACCTAAGATTAGGCGGAGTCAAATTGGGGTGTCTACAACATGCCGATCCTGAACCAGATCAAGGTGTTACCACTAACATGCCTGTTTTACAACCAGAATAGCATGTGGATGATGGTGAACATGGTTCAGACTCAACACACTGTGTCACTACTAGTACATAGACGCAGGTAGTGCCTCGTCGTAGTGGGAGGGTTGTTCGTCAACCCGATCGGTATATGCTGTTGGGAGATTCTTTTGACAGGATCCCAGAAGAATTGAATACTGAACCCTATAACTACAACGAAGCACTCCAAGATAAAGATGCAGAATTTGGCAAAGCGTTATGAATTCAGAGATGAAGTCTATGTACTCCAGTTAGGTATGAGAACTTGTAGAACCACCCAAAGGGATAAAACTTATTGGATGCAAGTGGATCTATAAGAAGAAGAGAGTAGCAGATGAGAAGGTGAAATCTTTCAATGCTAAGCTTGTTGCAAAAGGTTTTACTTGGAAAGAAGGGATCGATTATGAGGAGACCTTTTTGTCGATAGTCATGATTAAATATATCCGGATTCTCTTATCAATTACGACTTATTTTGATTACAAAACTTGGTAAATGGACAGTAAGACAGCTTTCCTTAATGGAAGTCTTGACGAGTGTATGTATATGTGCGAACGTTTTTGTTGTTGGGTCTCATGTGTGATGTACCGGATCTTTATTATTTTTAGAAAAATATTTTTTTCTTTTCAAAACAAGAAAATTTGAGATATCTGAGCATCTTTATTATTTCAGGCGGTCGTGATATATACCTAACCTAAGAACATACAGATATGAAGGAATATAGGATGGAGACTATGGCCCATTTGGTCTAGGCCAGATCTACCATTTCTTACCCAACAAGAAACTAAATAGAGATATAAAAAGAAAAAAATACTAAATAGAGCAACAAATGGATGTACAAACTTGAAATAAACAGATAACAGAGAGTTTTGAAGAGAGTTTTTGCATTTCTGGCCTTAAAATAATATCACAACTGTAACAACAGGATGATGTAGCTATACATATAGAGAGGCATAAATGTACCAGCAACTATAAAAATGATGCGGCCATGACTGTGGGTTTAACAATACATACGGCTGCGACATAAGAAAGTTACGGCCATTATGTTCCAGAATCTCAGTAAGCTTTTGATGTGCTCAATGTGTTTGTGAGCATCGAAACAAAATGTAAATGAATGTAAATGTGATATCCTAGTATCCCACATCGAAAAGGGAGAGGGAGTTCCTGGGCTATAAAAAAAATCTTGGACCCTTACATTCAACTAGGCCTTTTTCCAGGTGGTAGAAACCCTAGCAGAACTCCTCAGTTAAGCGTGCTTGGGTAGGAGCAATGCAAGGATGGGGTAACCCCTGGAAGAACAAAACTGTGAGGGTTTTTACCCAAAGCGGACAGTATCGTTGCCATGTGAAGGGTCGTGATGTTACAGATGGTATCAGAGCCAAGTTCTCCCCACCTCCGAGTGTGGGCCCCTGCCGTCTTGCGTGACACGTGGGCAGCCTACTGAGTAGGCGGGTCGATAAGAACTGGTAGGCTACCGGAGTTGGCAGGCTTCTGCACATGGACGTGCAGCCCTAAGGGGGTGGATTGTTATATCCTGGTATCCCACATCGAAAAGGGAGAGGGAGTTCCTGGGCTATAAAAAAAATCTTGAACCCTTACATTCAACGAGGCCTTTTCTTAGATAGTAGAAACCCTAGCAGAACTTCTCAGTTAAGCGTGCTTAGGCGGGAGCAATGCAAGGATGGGTGACCCTCTGGGAAGAACAAAATCGTGAGGGTTTTTACCCAAAGCGGACAATATCATTGCCATGTGAAGGGTCGGGGTGTTACACTAAATATACGAAACAGAAGGCTATGAATATACTGCTAATAATTAAAAACTTAGAGAAAATAAATATTTGCATTTAAATGAATGATAAACAAGCAAGAAAACAATGGAAATCTTATCCATGACATCTTTGGGGGAAGAAGATGAGGGTTTAAAAAGAGTCATGGGATCCTAAGGTTATCTCGTGTGAATATCTACCTCGAATAGTCACTCGGTAGTGAGAACACGATACTTTTAAACCAATATACGTGCTCCAAGAACTCCTCCGAAACAAGCATAAACACAAATGAGGCTCGAAAAGTATAGGATGAATGGGAGAATATCAGGTGAGGAAGTATTTTGGTAGAGTTTTGATATCCAAGTATGCCTCTTTCTTATTTCTGTTTGGAATTGCTGCCCATTTATAGGCAAGGCGAGCAACACAAACCTCTTCTGAGATGCAGTCACCTATACAAAAAGGGATAATAGTGACAGCCGCTACATTTATGGCGATGAAAAGGACAACCGTGACTTTCAAAAGTCACAGCCTGAATAAAAACAAACGTCTGTGACAAAAAAAGTCACGGCTTGATTTAGGGTTTTCAAAAAAGGTTACGGTCATGATAGTAAGAACACAGCCTGTTCAAGGGTTTTCAACAAGGTGGCAGCCGTGTGGATTGGGATGTCTCGGCCTGAAGGTTGTTTAGGATTCTTGGATTTTGAGTCATATTTGTGATCTTGCTTGCTTAAAAGTATCATTGAGCATGATTCTCAAACTTTCGTCATTAGGATGCATTCGAGATGGGTGCCTAAGATTCGATTTGGTCAGATTGGGGTGCCTATAGTTACCCCTCTTTGACAGAACTTGTAGCAACCCGTGGTGCAAGTAAATGTCAAAGCTCCAAAGACAAACCAATCGAACAAGCCGCCAATCTTAGGCACAAACAAAACTTGCAGAAAGGCATGGTCGAACCAGAATTTCCATCGAGCTTCCTACGTACCCATATTGCGATGGATCAGACCGATCATAGTTCGTGGGACAATGCATATGATGCAAATAGGTTAATCATGATACATGACAGTTATAATGCAAATAGATACAATGCAAGGAATATTTTAAGGTCACAACATGGACCGGGAATACATCCATCAGTTTTAGGTCGTGAAAGGACTAATGATGCTAAGCACAGTTTAAGGTCATGTGGAGACCAATAAGTTAGTTTAAGGTCATGAGGAAGATCGGATTCTTAGAAAACAAGTTTAAGGTCATGCGAGGACCGATAAGTTAGTTTAAGGTCGTTGGGAGGACTGATGAGTCAGTTTATGGTCATGAGGAGGACTGAAGACTCAAAAAGGGAATTTTTAGATCATGCAAAGACTGATAAGTCAGTTTAAGGTCGTGAGGAGGACCAATCATTCTAGGGGCATTTTAAGGTCATGCGAGGACCGAAAAGGTAAAGGGGCAACTTTTAGGTCATGCGAGGACCAAAAAGGCAGTTTAAGGTCATGAGGAGGATCGAAGATTCAAAGGGGTATTTTTAGGTCATGCGAGGACCGAAGAGGTAAAGGGAAAACTTTTAGGTCGTGTGAGGACCGAGAAGTCAATTTAAGGTCATGAGGAGGACCGAAGGTTTAAAGGGGTATTTTTAGGTCATGCAAGGACCGAGGAGGTAAAGGGGCAACTTTTAGGTCGTACGAGGATCGAGAAGTCAGATTAAGGTCATGAGGAGGACCGAAGATTTAAAGGGACATTTTTAGGTTATGCGAGGACCGATGAGTCAGTTTTAGGTCATGAGGAGGACCGAAGTGCTAGTGACAGTTTTAGGTCTTGTCGAGGACTGACGCGTCAGTTTTAGATGATGAGAAGGACTAAACTCTTATAGGAGGGGTGAGCTTATCAGTTTTAGGTCATGACGAGGACCGAGGGTTGAAGGACAGTTTCAGGTCGTGCGAGGACTGAAGAGTTAGTTTTAGGTTATAAGGAGGACCAAAGGTGCTATTGACATTTTTAGGTCGTGTCAAGGACCGAGGTTTTCAAAAGGGATATTCAAAAATATAAAGATAGGCTAAAAGAATCTTTGATTCCTTCAAGATCCCTCACGAGGGTAGCTCAAAGGTTCACAAAGGTGGGGGCATAAAAACACGGCAGTCGTTACTTTTCGAAGTGGCAGCCTGCACTATTGTGCCCTAGGGATGTGGTAGCCTGGACATAAAGTTCACAGCCAGTTGAAATGTTTGGATAAAAGGCATGGCCATTATAAAACAATGTTGAGGCCTGGGTTAAGTTATTACGGCTGCCCGTTTTAAAAGAGACAGACCTCGCGGCCGTGAGGTCTATTGCAGTACATGGATCTGTGATAAGTTCGAAACATTATTCGCGCGAAGCTTTCAAACTCTCTTTTCCTCTCATCTCTCTCGCATTCTCACTCTCTCTCAAGCTCTCTCTCTATCTCTCTCATCATATCACTCTCTCTCGAGCTCTCTCTCTATCTCTCTCGTCTTTCTCTCTTGCTCTCCCTCTCTCTCGACCCAAGATGCTTCTCCTCTCTCTCCTTTCGCTCGTGTTTTTGGTTCTCATCGGTAGTCATGGTTTTGGATTCGTCGGGGAGGAGGGTGGCAGTGTCGGCTGTGATGGAGCCAAAAATGGTGGTGTTAGCGATGATGGAGCCGGAGATGGAGGAGCCAGTGGCGATAGAGGAGACGGGGCCGAGGACCTTCTCGGGGGTGGTGCTCTGGGTATGTCGGAGCATTTTGACCCGGCTACGTACATCCCTCTTCTTCATCGGTTGTGGAAGCCAGCTATGAAGCGGTTTATTATCCCGAACGTGATAGCAGAGCATGAGGTTCTCCTACGGCGTCGTGACGATCATCTCTCGGTCCAGAACCTTGAGGTAAACATCATTTAGAATTCTTCCATTGTTTCATTGGTTGAACACTTACTTTGATCATTTTTGACATTGGATTGCATTGATGTTCGACTTAGATACTGATTTTCAATTGAAACTAGCTTAATCATTGAATTGGATGTTTGGTTTAAATTGATGCGGGGTTCAGGATTAAAATTTGTATGGGAGTTGATTTTGAATCTTAGACTTAACTAGGTTTAGACCTTGACTTGGATTGGATGGACCTTTACTCTTGGATGGGATGAGTCCTTAAATAACGGGATTTTGAATCTGGATGAAAACAGACTTCAGATTGGACAAACATGGAATTTTGGTTTAAAATGAAACATAGATTCGTAGAAAAATGATTTTTTAAATTGAATTGAGGGTGGATTCAGACCCCAAGCTTGGACTGGACTTGGTTCGAAGTGGGATCACGTCATACAAGCGGGGCTCATTTGAATTTAAATTTGAAAATGGAAATCGTGTTAAGATTGGATTGGACACAAACTGAGCAGATTTTGATTTGAAAAGAACTTTGAGATTTGAATAAAACGAGCTTTGGATATGAATCCATTTTGAAAACTAATCTTGAGATGAAATGGAAACCGTGTTGAGCTTCAAATTTGGATTTAAAATGAGTTTTCGGTGAAAATAGAATTTTTTTGAATTTTGATGGATTTTTGGATGAACCTACAATTAAACTTGAAATTTTGTTTAACAAAGTTCATGGTACAATTCGTAAAGCATAAGGTACAAGTATGTGAAGCATAAGTTATAATTCTCAAGATATGATTCAACATGATAGCGTGAGTTCTAAATCATCATACATTCATTTGGAAACACTAATCAACTACTTCAAATCAAACATTATATAAAAACTCGGGTCTTATGGTAAAGGGTACTCAAATCATGTTTAGCAACTTTTAAAGCCAAAAATCAAGTATTAAATTAAAATGACCGATAAGGTTTTGGGGTATCTAGACATGGAATCAAGCTATGATTTTTATACACAATTTGGATAAAAATATTTTCTACAACTCTCATGTTTAACACCAAGGACAAAACCTATGGCAAAGGGGTGAACAAAACTTCCTAAGCAAAAAAGGTTCAGCACTTTTCTTAAGATTTTACCAAAAATATGCTTCTGTTGGTCTTGATTGTTGAGTATCATATCAAGTCCAAATGAGCCCATTTTTTAGTATGTTCTATTTCAACAAGTCCCCTACAAGTTTCATGTTTAGAGCTAAGGGTAGTTGTTTGAAAGAAGTTAGACTTTTTGGCCATTTTAAAAAGTAGGTTATGTCAATCGCCAAAACTCAGTAGAGCCGGTTATGGATAGAGGGTTTGAAACGGTTTTGGGGTATTATCCCGAGGCTTTAAGGTCTAATGTTTTGTAAAACACAACATCAATATATTTTCTACAATGTTCATGTAGACCACGTTTGGAATAGGTCATTAAAAATAGGGGTTTTGAGCTATATAAAAATATGTGACAGAAGTGTCTCTTGAGGGCTGAAACTCCACAGAGAATTTCAAAAGGCTTTTGACCTATCAACACGCAATATTTTGTGCCATAGATAGATATATATGTTATCTACAACTTTCATGTTTTGACCAAAGTTCAGATCTCATTTTACAATAGGGTTTCCAAGTCGGTAGTATTGACTTGTCAGAAAATGACACACTTTGGTAAAATTGCAATATCTTGAGTTCTGGTTATGTAAATGAGTTGAAACCAACTTTGGATGAAAGATAACACAAAATGATAAATCTGGACATAAATAACATGCATAGATCAATTTTTTACATTGAGTAATGGCATTTCAAATCTCAGGGCAGAAACATCAAAGTTCTCAAAAATTAAGTCTCTTAAGGTTCAAATCTTCTACTTATGTCATGTCAAGTTTTTGTTCCATTTCTTTGCATGCTTGTGTTTTATACTTTAATATCAAGATTCCAGCACACTTATAGGTCATCAAACTCAAAGATAACAACACACAGCAACATCTCATATCATTCATAAACATAATAGCCCCTAATTTCCAACTACGACGCCTTTTCAGTTTGATTTCGGTTATTGGTTCTTGGAGTGTTTAAAGGGATGTGTTTTGGGATATTTTGATGGATCTTAGACACAAGGTTTAGAGGTTTTACTTACATGTTTGGGAGATCAAAAAATGGTAGAAAACTAGTAGGACTTGGCTTTTGAAACTATGGTCTCCAAAGACCCCTTCCTTGGATCCCTTCTTCTTCTTCTTCTTCTTCTTCTTCTTCTTCTTCTCTCAAACTCCCATGGACCCTCAAGAACACTCAAAATCTGGTCTTTCTCCCTCTCTCTCCACCGAAATATTAAGGGGCAAGAAGGTGTTTGGGCTTAGTTTATATAGAAACAGTTAGGGAACAAAATAATTAATACTTTTGTACTTTTTCTTTTCTTCACATGGGCTTGTTTAATTTTGTTCAAACTTTGAGGGGAAAAAATCATATTTTGGAAAGCTAAATACCACTAGGGGTCAGTTTGGGGGACAAAAACCTGACCCCACATCAATCAAGGGATTTTGCATTGGTTTGCGTGCCCTTTTGTGCAAGAAAATGCATTAAAAGTTAATTTGATGTATCTTTCTGGTGTCTTTTCCTACTAAAACTTATTATATTAGTATGTTTATGATAAATATAATATTTTCATGTATTATCATAGTTTTCATAGCAATTGATTAAATAGATGTCGTCTTTTAAGTCAAATTAAGCTATTTTGGCAATATATGACTTTTTAACTTATTTTGTTGTGTATGAACTTTAATAATAATTTTTTTGCTTTTGTTAACCTATAACACTATATTATTATGTTTATTACTTGTTCAACAAGTATTGAATCATCATAATGCTTAATTTAAAACCTCTCTCATCATTTTATGCTTAAAAGAAAGCAAAAAGTCACTTTTTGGCACTCTTCCCAAGGTGGTTGGCCACTAAGGGGTATTTTTGGCATTTATGATATTATTTTGTTCTTTTTTTCTTAATTATACTTAAATTCTTGATTTATGGTATCTATATGTCAAAATTTGAATTTTTAAGATTTTTTACTATACTAGGGGCAAAAGTTTTTGATTTTACCCTATTTATGAGAATTTTTTATTTTTAATTTATTATTTCATGATATTTACTTCATTTATAATGTTAGAAGACTCTTCGGGTGCTAAGGTTTTGTTGCCTGTGTTTTGGACCTTTTTAGGGTTTTCGGGCCGAACTTAAGGTTCTCGATTCGAGTTAGAGTTCTGAACTTCTTCTATGTTCTATGGTCTCGTGGACTATCTGTTACTAACACTTAGGGTTTGGGTTGAATTTTTACACAGGTCGTTATCAACCGGGCTATTACAATTAGGGTCTGTACCGGGTCGTTACAAGATGTCGGGCTAAACTGAATTTCAAAAACTTGGGAGCATCTTGAAATCATGTTACAACGTGGGTCTAGAACGGTGTTAGAGGTGGTTTGAACTGGGAAGAAAAACTAATGGGTTAGGACGTTAATTTGTGATTGAAGTTTTGAATTAGTTGTTTTTTTTTTTTCAAAAATGGGGCCAGATGGGGTTGAGGCTAGGTTGGGTTAAGTTTGAAACTGATATTTTTTTTTTTATTCTTTGTTGTGACAAAATTTTGGTTGAGTTCAACGTTTTGAGTTTTTCGAGGTTAAATTTGGGATGGATTTGGGTTAGATTTGGATCTATGTTGGAAGGGAATTGAATTTTTAGACTTTCTTTTGAACTTGAATTTTGATCGGGGTTGAATTCGAACTATGTCAAATGAGCTTTAGATCGCATTTTGAAGTTGAGTCGAAAACATGAGTGAAGTCGGGTTTTCGTCGAAGTTGGATTTTGGAGAATTGGTTATAATCGGGTTGAATCGTTATCGGTTTTGAAATGGGTAGGATTAAAGAAAAATGAAGCGAGTGAGATTTTGACTCTTAAAGCGTAGGTTGATTTCGTTGTTTTGATTATCATCTGTTTGTTTCGGTTATTTTGTTACGCATTTCAATTTTGATCTTGTCATTGTCTTTGTTTTGTTTTCGTTATTCCATTGATCCCATTGTTGCTCTTTGTTTACTGATTTGTTTGTTTTATTTTGTTTCTGGGGCGACTTCGTATTCAGGGTTTTGGCGGATCCTCAGATGTTTTGGAGTGGTACATGGTACTCCCTCCCCACAGCAGAGAGATTATAGATCGGGCCAGCTTCGGTGGCTTTGGAAGCTTCGTCACCACACTGGAGGGGACCAGGAATGACCGAGTCACCCTCAAGGCTCTAAATGAGAGGTGGTGGGACACCACCAACACCGTCCATCTTCCCACATTCGAGGTGACTCTTACTCCCATTGACTTCTCTCTCATTATCGGGATTCGGATGGCCGGCGACCCGATCCCATTCGATCCTGATATCTGCTAGAGCCTTGAGGCTCTTCTGTATTTTCTCGGTCATGTGCCCCCTTCATCGACATGGGGAGCATACGGTATACGTGGCTGAAGATGACCTCCCGCCATTTTTTCTGCTCCGAGGTCCACCACTTCGAGTGGGTGGCACTTGCATTCCTTCTCTATATGTTCGGGATATTCTTATTCCTGAACTTAGAGAATATGGTGCACCTCCACTATCTTGCTGCCATGGTGGTGGTGGACCAGATCGGCTCCTATGACTAGGGAGGAGCTGCACTAGCCTCCTTGTACGGGTACATGAGCGCGGCTACAAAAACCTCTAATCTGAGCATTGGTAGGTACAACCGTATCTGGGAGGTATGCCTGTTCTCTCTTCTTTCTGTACTTCCCCTTTCCATTTCCATATCTACATATCTGTTTCAACTGTACGGACATTTTTCTCGATTTTCTATAGCTCTGGGCATACGAGTTCCTAGGTATGCGCCAGCCAGTCAATTATTACGACGACCCCCACGTGATCCCTCGGGCACTTCAATGGGCCAGAAGCCATCGGGGTACGAAGCCTAGTGGGAAGGGTTTGGATAACGACCGCCTTTTCCTAGACAGCCTCACTCCCGATCGGGTAAGTAATTTTTTGCTCTTTCTTAATTGTTCTTTCATTCCTTATTCATACACTGCTTGTTGACATGCTTCTCTTGATTTTTAGGTTCGCTAGAACATCTGAGTGGGCATGGAGGAGAGAGCTGGTGCTGATTTAATGCGGAGTTGCGAGGTTACCCGGACCCGTGTCTTACTCAAAGGGCTATTTTGCAGAGAGTGGTATCTTGGCGAGTGCATCGTTCGGCAGTCCCTGGGGAATGACCATTTTTAATCCCGAGGACACCTCCGGTGGGAATGCGTTAGACCGACACCCTGTGCAAGATCGAGATCATCCGAGCCATGGTGGGCTTTAATGCTACTATTCTAATCAAGGGTGAGGATCGTGACTATACGGTCTTTGCCCGAGAGAGGCTCATGCTTACCATGGGTGCTCGTGCTGCCGTGCGGGGTCCTCCTCCAGCTGTCCCAGGTCCTGTTCACCCTGAGCTATCATGAACAGTGGACACGTTTGTAGACGAGATTCTTCATCAGATTCGGGTCCTCGAGCCAGTGGCCTAGGAGATTCTCCTTTCCCCCGACGCTGAGTAGGTATGTTCTTCATACTGTCGCTTATTTCTGACTGCAATGATTTGACTACACTGATTCTTATACCCGTACAGATTTCCATATTTGACTGTACTGACTTAGTTCTTCTCTTGGAAGATGCCCCGAGAGTGGTACGAACAGTCCCTTCGCCTGATCACCGAGTTGAGGGTATTGGTTCGTCGTTGGGATGCTGCCTTCCGGGCCCATGGCTTCGAGCCTCCTGCTCCTAGGGGTGGCCCCGTTGCGGTACTTATTCATTTCTATCTTTTGTTTACATTCTTGCGCTCTTTCCTTTCTGCTCATACTTATCTGACTTAGCTGATGTGGTTTTTTTCTTTCTTTTAGCGTGGCCGTGGTGGAGGATCAAGGACTCGCGGGGGTCACACGACACCTGCTACCCAGCTGCACTCTCTGCGCGAACTTGTACTTCTGCTGTTTTTGCTTCTTCATCCTGGGCTCAAACTCCCAATGTTACGCAGATGATTGACAGCTTAGAGAAGGTGGCGGAGGAGACCGGGTCGACATCCGGAGAGTCGTCCCAGGGAGGCAACATGGTCCAGAGGAAGAGGACCCGACGAAAGTGATGTTCCCACTGCTGCTCAGCTGTTGTTCTTTCTCTCTTTTTTGTATATGGAGGCCTGCGTGCCCACTTCAGACATTCTGTTCCCCTATCTTGTCACATTACACAGATACACTTCTGCACAGATATACTGGTTTTTGGTACTGACTGTCCCACTGATACACTGCTCTAACACACACTGATACATACAGACATACTGCTATTTGACACACTGCACAGATACACTAATGGGGCTTATGTGCCTTTGATTCTTCCCTTGGCCTGCGTGCCACGTCATACACATACTTATATTACTTTACTTTTGATGGGTTGGGCCTTCGTGTCATGTGGTTTACACTTTTGATTATCATGGATGGTTTATTTATATGAAAATCATTTTTAGACACTGAAACTCTTATTATGCACGATGATGTGATTCATGGGTTGTAATCTTGTCATATGAACTGCTTTTCTTGCTGCGAGTTGCTAACAGGTTCATTACTTCAGTTTAGGGTACATTGGCAGAATAGGAACATGCTGTCAAAAATTTTTGCATAAAAAGATTGCGGCCGTGAGAAATAATATTGCGGTCGTTTGGTTTGGATATGGCGGCCTGAACTTTTGTAAAAAAAAGTTCACGGCCTGGATGTTATATATCATGGTCGTGAGGTTTGGGAGGCAAAGGTGACGGCCGTTGGGTTACAAATTGGCGGCCATGGGAAAAGGTTGCGGCCGCAATAAAGGGTTTTGGCTCGAAACTTGGAGCAAATTCTGTGGGTTCTCTCAATTTCTAGATCTATACAAAGGGGGCAATTGTTCTAGACCCCACTATTCTGGATACCTTATATTCTCCTTGTATCCTTCATGGTCCATTCCTACAACAACTCTCTATCGGCTTCGATGAGCGACTTCTCGCTGGTTGAGCGTTAGAACTTCCTCAACTTTGGTCTAGATGCGCTGTTTTCTTTGCGATTTCTGAGGGTTGATTGGCATTTTCTGAGAGGAGAAGCCCAACTATGGGATCCCGAGATACATGTGTCCCATTTCGGTGCTGAGGAGTTATGCCCGAATGTAAAGGGCTTTTTGGCCATTCTGGAGATCTCGGGCCAAGAAGAGGTCATAGTTCCCACACCCTTCTCGTGTCCCAGGGACAAGTTGATGCAGCTTTGTGGTTACTCCAGGCGTGAGGCTTCTATTATTACTCACGATGGATTCCTCGATGTGGCTTGGATTGTGGACTGCTTTGGGCCTTGGGGATCTCTTGGAGACTTCTCTTTTCAGCTTCAGCGTCGGCATGCTCTTTGCAACTATTTTTTGGATCACTTTCTCTTGGGTCCTTTGGACGGGCGAGCTACCTCTTCTTTGGTGGATGTTGCTCATCATATTTATGAGGGCCGAGATCCTGCCCTATTGGTTCTTGCTAAGATGCTCCTTGGGCTGGATGCAGTCCACACTGAGGGTGCCCCTTATTTTGCCGGTAGTGCACTTCTGCTGTAGGTAGTCTCTCAACTCTCTTTTTTCTATATTTCTCTCGAGTTTTTCCACTCAGCTCTCATTTTACTATATTTTCTCTTATTTTTTCACTCAGCTCTCCTTTTTCTTTGTTTTCTCAAATTCTTCCACTCAGCTCTCCTTTTTCTTTGTTTTCTCAGGTCTGACTGATGGAGAAGGTGAATTTGTTGGAAAAACTCATGTCTGATAGTTACAGCATAAAGTCCTTCATTTGTCGTCAGGTTTATCGGCTGTGCTCCACTGAGACTACTTGGCGGGATTACCTGAGTTCTCTGACTAGGGAGGACATCTCCTAGCTATGCCCTAGCTGAGGATATCTTCCATGACTACCGCGACTGTGGGCCACTCGGGGGTCCTATTGGTTTACTTGAAGCTGATCGCCTTCTATCACCCATATCGCATTCACCGTCAGTTTGGGCGTACTCAGATCTGTCCCAATACTTCTGTGAGCCATTTGTATAGTTATCCTCACTGGGCCGCTTTCCTGGGTTAGTATCAGCGGACTTACTCTTCTTGACTGAGGATACCGGTCGGTGGTGATTTTGACTACAGGTTATCTGCGGGTTACAAGGCTTGGCTGCAAGCGGAGATAGAGCGTAGGATAGGGCGAGAAGGGGGTGCAAAGAGAAGGACTTAGTCTCGCTTTGTTGCACCTTAATATTTTGCTTGTTGTTCCTTTTTAGTTTCTTAGGATGAGGACTTGTGAGCCTCTCTTATATCTTTTGAAAACTGTATCGGTAAACTCATTAATGAAAGTTTATCCACTTTTGGTTTACAATGACTTTTTAAACATAATCATTTTATTAAAGAAACTTAAAATAAGTTTTTGCATTAATTAACTATTTGAAACATGGTTACAAAGAGGGAACTCTGAACAAAGGTTTGGTCCAAACTTCTGGCAAAAGCTACCAACGTATCCCGAAGGAAGGGAATAAGGCCATAAGATAGTTTGAGGCTTCGGTTACACTCGAGTATTGATGCTCTCCTTTTGCATGCATCCCCTCAAAGATAGAATCTTTTAAGCTGATCTAAATTGATGGGTGTAGAGAACACATTTTCGTCCAAATCCATAAGGATAGCGGCACCTCTAAACATCAAGATCTTAATGAGATAGGGTCTGGCTCAGTTAGGCTTGAACTTTCCCCTTGGGTCAAAGACTGGAGCTTTGTTCTCTTTAAGGAATAAGTCATCTTCCTTCAAGTTCCGAGTCTTAACCTTCTTATTAAATGCTCGAGCTATCCTTCTCTGATATCTTTGAACATGGAACAAGGCTCTAAGCCTCCTTTCGTAAAAAAGGAACAACTCTTCGAATCTGTCCCTCTGCCATTTTGACTTGGGGATATCACTTTCAGCCATTACTCTTAAAGATGGGATTTTCAATTCTATCAGTAGAACTGCATCCATTCCGTAGACCAAGGCATAGGGCGTTGCTCCAGTGAAAGTTCTAATCGATGTCTGGTATCCTCAAAGCCCAAATGGTAACCTTTCCGGCCAATCCTTGCTCCCGTCTATCGTTTTCTGTAGGATCTTCTTCACATTCTTATTTGTAACTTCCACAACTCCATTCGTTTGCGGTCTGTACGGTGAAGATTTATGGCTGATAATTTGATATTCTTCCAAAGATCTAGAACTTCTCCTTGAAAGTGAGAACTATTGTTGAAAATTATCTCATGTGGAACTCTGTACCGACAGATGAGATTTTTCTTGATGAATCTGGTCACTTAGGATACTTTCAAGACTGAGTAAGAGGCAGCTTCGACCCACTTCGTGAAGTAATCAATTGCCACGAGAATAAACTCGTGTCCATTTGATACCTTGGGTGTGACATTCCCTATGACATCAATTCCCAAACTGAGAATGGCCTGGGCGAGGTCATGTTATAAAGCTGAGATGGCAGTACATGCATGAGGTTCGCGTAGATTTGGCATTTTCAGCACCTCTAGACAAACTGGTGGCAGTCTGTTTCCATAGTCATCCAGAAATATCCTTGGCGCAGGATCTTCTTAGTCAGCATATCCTGCTCATGTGAGGTCTGCAAACGCCTCTATGAATTTCCCTCATCACCTCGCGTCCCTCTTTCGTGTTGACACAAAGCTTATTAACTCCCAGATATCCTCTTTTGTACAGTTTTCCCCCACGGATCACGAACTGTGAAGCAAGTCTCCTGATAGCTCTCTAGTCCTCTTTACTAGCTCGACTCGGATATTCTCCCTTCTCGATGAAATTCCAAATGTCATGATGGTAACCCGTCATTGGCTTCTTCGGTCATAGCGATGTTGCCAATCGCAGGTGTACCCTTTTGTTGAATTCTCAAAGACCTTATTCTTATCCCATATGGTATGTCTATCATTGAGGCCAGTGTAGCCAAGGCATCGACGAATTTGTTCTGTAATCTCGGAACATGAATGAACACTACGCTTTCAAAGAAATGGATCATCAGCTCGAGTTCTTGGTGATATTGAATCAACTTTTCTTCCTTAACCTTCCCTTTTGCCTATGATACAACTAAAGCTGAGTTTCCCATGACTTCTAACTTTCTTTCCCCTAGTTCCAAGGTAGCTTCCAACCTGGCTAAGCATGATTAGTACTCGGCCTGATTGTTAGTGACCTCAAAACTCAAATTAAAAGCCAAAGGGATATGAGAATCATCGGGAGTGATAAGGAGTATCCCTATTCTGTATCCGTATTGGTTTGAGGCTCCATCGAAATAGAGGGTCCACAGATCCTTCTCAATCTTCAGCACTTGCTCGTCGAAAAAGTCAAACTCGAGCTCTTCTTCTCCATTGACAGGGTGGTCGGCCAAGAACTCTGCAACGGCTCTCCCTTTTACTGATTTTCTTGTGACATACTGCAAGTTGAATTCAGCTAACATGAGCAACCAACGAACCAACTTTCTTGTCAATGTTGGCTTTTCAAAAAGGTATTTGAGCAGGTCCATCCTTGAGATTAAAACAACACGGTATGCGTTATGTAATGACGTAACTTCCTGAATGCTCAGACTAGTGCCCAGCAAGTCTTATCCAAAGACGTATACTGTCGTTCACATTTGGGCATCTTTTTGCTTAAGTAATAGACAGCTCTTTCTACCTTGGCTTCGTCTTCCTGTGCAAGTATACACCCCATTGCTGAATCAGTTACTGATAGGTACAGTATCAAAGGATTGTCGAGTTATAGTGGCGATAGAATCGAAAGATTTTGCAGATACTTCTGTACGGCTTCAAAGGCGTCCTAACACTACTGGTCCCACTGAAATTTGGTCCCTTTTTTTAAGAGTCGGAATAAGGGTTCATAAGTAGTGGTTAGTTAGGTAATGAAATGACTGATAAACCGAACCTTTCCCAAGAAGCTCCTTAGGTCCTTCTCGGTCTTCAGGGGAGGCATTTCGAGAATGGCTTTAATTTTTTATGGGTCTACCTCTATGCCTCGTTGTGTAATTATGAATCCAAGCATCTTTCCTACTGCAACTCTAAAGGCACACTTTTAAGGGTTCAAGCGCATCTTGTACTTTTTGATCTACTCGAAGAATTTTCTAAGTGCAGCGATGTGTCCTTCTCGGGTTTTGGATTTCACAATCATGTCATCCACGTACACCTCTACTTCTTTGTGTATCATGTCGTGCAGCAACGTGGTTCCAGCCCTTTGGTAGGTTGCTCCCGCATTCTTCAGTTCGAACGGCATGACTCTATAACAGTAGGTACCCTAAGGCATCGTAAAGGTAGTCTTCTCTTGGTCTTCTGAAGCTATCAGAATCTGGTTATACCCTGAGAAACCATCCATGAAGGACAAGAGCGCGTTCTTGGTGGTGTTGTCTACCAATACGTCTATGTGAGGAAGAGGGAAGTCGTCCTTGGGACTAGCCATGTTGAGATCTCTGACGTTGACACATACCTGGATCCTTCCATCATTTTTTGTTACTGGGACGATGTTAGCAACACACTTCGGATACTCCGTAACCATGAGAAATCCAGCATCTAAGTGCTTGGTAACCTTTTCCTTGATCTTGAGCACCAAATCTAGCTTAATCCTTCTCAGCTTTTGCTTAACAAGTTTGGCATCGAGGTGCAAAGGAATTTGGTGCTATACAATGTCAGGATCGATGCCAGGCATATCTTCAGAGGATCATGTAAAAACATCTTTAAATTTCTTTAATAAAAAAATTAGTTGTTCACGTTCCTCTAAAGATAGCGTAGAACTAACTTGAACCATTTGTGGATCTTTTTCATTATTAAGATTTATCAAAGCAGTTTCTTCGGTTACAGGCTTAGGTTGCATTTCTTCTTCCTTTTCGATTAAAAGTTTTAATTCTTGAGGGATATCCTTCTCGAATTCGTTAAAACCTTCAGAATCAAGACAAGATATTTGAGACACAACAAAGTAAACAAAATCCGATTTCATTTCATTGATATTAAGAGAGGTTACATCCTGAGACTTAAGACGAAAGGGGCTCAGGATGCTAACAGATGCATTCCCAGTGGACTCGTTGTTACAAACATCATCTGTAGATTTGGTGAAAATAAGTTCGACAGACTTGGACTTCAACTCACTTGTTACATCATGCATAAAAGAAGACTCAAAAACTGACTCTTTTTCATTTTAGCTGCATCCATGTAAGTGAGGTGTGATCCACAGGCGCATCAACTTCCATCATCAACGCGTCCTCATTTTCATCATCATTACCTATACGCACCTGGGCCATCTCTTCATTGAAGAAAGACCCCAGATCTCCTTCTTTACAATGATCTGCCCAATCTTTCTGCATCTTTTCGGCAAAACCCATTTACCAAATCTTGGTTTCTTCATCACTGTCGGATAACTGATGGCTGAAAAAGATCTCCAACCCCGATAACTTCTTGTTGGTCTTCTCTTCGATCCATGGTTCGAGGAACCCACAGTAAGGGAAATCATCTCCTTCTTTGATGAAACGGCCATTCAGCGTTGTCCCATACGTTCCTGTGCTTGATTTTTCCAGTTTTGGCTTGTATCTCAGCCTGTATCCATGGCGATTATGGTTCACCGGGATTGGTTCCGAGATCCCTTGCAGTTGCTGACCTAATCCCATGCCTGGGAAATAGGATATCATGGCTATGACCCTTGGATACACATACCTCTGTTCATCATTCGTCAAAACTTGTACGGCCTTGGTTTCATCAAAATCAAACCCGTTTAACAAGAAATCCTCCTCCCTGTGCTGGATCTCAAGAAGTGGGGTAATATCACTAATCGGGGTTGGCAAGTTAGTTTCACCTGGTATAGTAATAGTTACTCCTTCTTTGATCAGTTTTACCTTTTGGTGTAAGGTGGGCGGGACGGCGCTAATTGATGGGTCATGCAGCTATAGCCTTCCTAGTAGCAGATTGAATGATGCTGGCACATCAAGAACATGAAACTCTACTTCACTCTCAAAGACTCCCACTGTTATAGCGAAGGCCACAAATCCCAAGACAACCCTTCGCGTGTTATCATATGCTCGTACCCCCTGTGCACTCTGCTTGAAGTTTTGCGTCTTTAACCTTAGGCAGTAAGCAGTTCGCAACGGGCATACATTAAGTGCAGAACCGTTGTCGACCAAAACAATCAGTAGCCATTTCCCTAGACATTTGACGGTTGGATGTAACGGCTTATTATGGAATGACCCTTCTATTAGAAAATCTAAGTCACTAAAGGCGATAACATTGGACTGTTTCTCGGGTGTGAGCATTCCTACCAGTTGATCAGGAGAGATGTCAATTGGTATGTCCATGCTGTTCAAGGCTTTTAGGACGGCCTGTCGATGCTTGTGAGATGCCACAAGCAACCCCCAAATGCTTACATTGGCTTGCATTTTCTTAAGCTATTTCAGAACTGCATCTTCCTCTTCACTATTATGTCTTTATGTATGTTTTCTCGGCTCCTCTGTGCCCCTACTTGGTTGCCTCTTTTCCAGCTGCGCGGGCTTAAAATGTCTTTCACTCCTTGTTAGGTGTTCTATCTGTTCTTTGGGCTCCTATAGTCCTTCAAACTGGTCAACCACTTCCCAAGCCTCGGCCACCGAACACCCTTTCTCTTGAAAGGCCCAAAAATCGTCCGTGCCAACTTTCTCCTCGTTTTCTCCTTCATTTCCCCAAAAGTATTCCTTGATTCCCATTACGTTTTGCAAAAGCCAACTAGACTCTTCATTGATTGCGGCCTCCGGCTCAAAAAGTTGTGGCAACGACACCTCGTCCAATGGGTCTTCGTAATCGTATGGTGGGGGAAGGCCCCAAGGTTTCCATGAGCCTCCATGGTCGTATGGTTCTTCGATAATCAAATGCCATTTCGGCACATCCTCTCCTTCATCGTATTCTATATTTTTGAATTCCTGCTCGATCTCTTTCAACTCTTACATGTCATTCTCTTCCTAATAATCTCATTCGAGCGAACATGAGATAGGTCTCTCTGGTAGAGGTGTCCTCGATTTTGGTTCATGGAGAGGAACACTGTATATGGAAGGATCAAACGTAAGACTTGTGGTTCCCAACAAATTTACTTGCGGAGTACTTTTCTCCTTCTCTTTCTGCTCCTTTTTCTCAACTTCCGTACTAACTGGCGGATTCTCTTCCTGGTTGTTCTTACTGTCGACGTCCTTTTCCTTTGAAGACTCTCCTCTTTCTGATATTGCTTTTCTTGCTTCTCCTATCTTAAAACTCGAGTTAGCCTTCCCATACCAAGTTGCCCCTCAATTCGAGGCTGTATCATCACTCAGGACGGTCGGGACATGCTACTTAATGTCGATTCCTGCCTCTTTCAAATCATCTAATGCCTCAAGGCTGAACAGATCTTCCCATAGGCATTTTACTTCTTCATCTTCTTCATCATCGACAGGAGGAGGGGTTTCCTCTTTATGGACAATGAAAATCGACAAGTTAAAAGAATTGTCATCAATTAATTCTTGAATAAGGTAATCAAGCCACAACACCTCCTCCCCGGATGGCAAATCTGCAATCGGTTTCATTTCTATCATGAAAACTATGAACTTGATGGGATAATAACCTTCTGATCCTCCCTCGATGATGTTCACATTTTGCTGAATGGCATGATTCGGAAGAGGGCTGGTAATAATGTTCAGTTTCTATACAGCGGCAGGCGGAGGGAACACTTTGTTGTCAATCAAATCTTGGATCTCATGTCGAAGCTGGATGCAATTGTTAGTCAGATGACCGTGCCCCTGGTCGGTATTAGGTAGGATTATACTTGGGCAGCAAAGAATTTAGAGGCGAGGTCAGCTCCAAACACTTGAGGAGACTCCTTTCAATCAAATGGCTCAGGATGGATGTTAACGGCACAGTGAGCTGGGTGAAGGTTCTCTTTTGATTTTGGGGTGGATTTTAGACTGCTCGCTGAGCAGACGAGCTAGCCTGGTTCGGGTTAGGATTTAGTAAGTTCACTTCGTAACTCTGGCTCACGGCATTGGCCGCATTAGTCTGATTATTGACGTATGGATTTTGAATCATTCTTTGACTCTGTTCTCCCTTTTCAATATTTCCAGACTACAGAGCGTCCTCTATCTGTACCCCCGCATCAAAAACCAGTTCAAATGCCATTAATGGCTGCGTGATTAGATACTTGCAAAACTGCGGCTACAGGTTCTTCACCTCCATTCTTACTTGTTCCTCTCAGTAGGTCGGGTTGTCATTTTGGCTACCTTAGCCCTCTACCGGGTGAAGAACTTGACAAAAGATTCTCTAGCCTCCTGCTAGGTTGTCTCGAGTTCCTGGGTGGTGACATCAAGCTGGATGTTATAGTTGTACTGATTGACAAATGCGGTGGCAATGTCCTCCCATGTTCTCATCTTCGCAGCATCTAATTACAGAAACCTTTTTTGAGCAGCTCCTAGAAAAGATCGTTGGAAAAGCTAAGCTTTCAACTAGACACTGATACCCATCAGCATCAAAGTTTCCACGTACATTCTCAAATGGATCCTCGGGTCCCCGGTCTCGTCAAACTTCTCTATATCGGGCATTTTAAATTTCTTGGCCAACTTAGCATCGGAGAATAGACAGAGACCCTCGACATCTAGCATATAATCCTCAATTCCTCGGGCTTTCCCTAAAATCTTCTCCAGTTTGTCGACCTTATCAGACAAGATCGACTCCTTGGTGGCTAAGATTTTTGGGATTCCCGACTGAACAGGCTATGCAACTATTTGTTGGGCTACCTTTGGTCCTAATCAGGTCAGGGTCTAGAATTGCCCTCATCATATCTGTCATGGCCAGTTCCGGGTCTGTCATCAACAATCTCAATTAGCTAGTATGTTTGAGTCTTTCGCTTGAAGATTGGGCCCAAGTGCGTATAAGTTCCTCTTTTCTCGGCGCTATTATCCCAGGTCTCTAAACTGAAAGGGCTCACGTAAACCGAAAGACTCGTTAACCAGGCTTAAACTCAAAACAACTCGATCTCGACAACTTGACTGGAAAACAAAAACTAACCCTAATTGGGGTGCTACTATACAAACAAAGCATCCAGGAAAAAAATCGCATAACCCTAAAAGATTTATTGATCCTAAAAGAAGGGTTCTAAGAATCTATATGCACATGAAAAGGCTGGTTAGTCTTCACTCAGTGTACCTTCTGAATAAAGTTAAAAATATACCTCCCAATGCTATGAATGGTGCAAGGCATGGTAAAATGGCATACACTAACTCTTTTTGCCACATCTATAGAAGCATGTGGCCAGAAAGCTTGCTGACTTCTCCGACATAGTCCTGAGATAGTAAACTGGCTAGGGTATCAGGTAGGTGGAGCGAAGGTTTGAGAACCAAGCAAATAAATATGTAAATGCAAATTCGAATATCGATGAAACGTTTACAACAAAAACCATTGACATTTCAAGTTTATCCAACTTGTGATTTTTTTTTAAAACCAGTCCTTAGCGAAGTTGCCAGAAAAACTATGAGCGTTTTTGTTGTTGGGTCTCACATGGGATGCACCGGATATTTATTATTTTTAGAAAAATATTCTTTTATTTTCAAAATAAGAAAATCCGAGATATCTGAGCATCCTTTTTAGAAAAATGGTGTCACCACTTGGTTTTTAAGAAAAACAAAAAGAAGGCTGCGGGTTATTTTTTTTTTAAAGAAAACATAACCAGAGACAAAGAGGGTCTGGGGGCTAGGGTACAAAAAGGGAAGGTGTTAGGCACCCTTTGCCCAACCGTGAGGTTGGCTTTTATTTTGTCAATGTTGATTTTTGTTGTAAACTTTTTAAAGGTAATATCTACAGAATAAAAGGTTAAAGAGAGTTCAAACAAAAACAATCAACGAAACAAAATTCTAACTATGGTTCCTAGAGTTATGCAACTTAGTCACTATTTCTAGATATACCACATGTATCGTTTGAGCAAAGCAAAACGAAAAACATGTGAATAAGTGGTAAACAAACAAATAAGATTCTAAGGGTCATGCAACAATGCTTCTATCCCTATCATGATGTAAACAGGATGTACAGAACAAGCAGAAGTGACTCAAACATCATATTTAAGCTACTGATCATGCACAAAACTCTCAGGCGTAGCAACAGGTGTTGCGACCGTGAAAAACATAGTCACCAAACAGGCGGTCGTGACAAAAAATGGGTTACCGCGAAGAACAAAATAAAAAACATCACGGTCGTAACAAATAAGTGTCGCGGCCATAGTTTTTGTTAGGAATACAGAGAGGGTATATACATCAAACATAGCCTAAAACAGACTTAAATAAACAGGATATGCAGGACAGAGACCATAACCTATTGTATCAAGGCTAGATCTACTATCCTTCATTCTCTATACAAGCAATAACTCTAAGTAGAATATACATGATATCAAAAATGAATAAAAGAGTACTTAAAACACATTTACAAGTTACTGATCTCTCAACTACCTCACGGCTGTAACAAAGGGATATGGCGGTCATGATAAATATGAAGGAAAAAGAGGCGGTCGTGAAATATACATAACCTCAGAACATACAGATATGAAGGTATATAGGATGGAGACTATAACCCATTTGGTCTAGGCCAGATCTGTCACGTCCCAAACTCCGGGTCACGTGAAACACCCACAACTACCATAAATACAACCCAACCAAGAATACACTCTCAGAAAAAATCATACATACATTGTATATATAAATGCCCAACGGCTTACAAATTATAAGGCTCCAACGCCAAAAGCTTATTCTACACGGTTCCAACACAGAAAAACATGTTACAACATATACATGTAACAGAAAGATCAAAAAGGAAGGCAAAATCTCTTCCACCTCTTCAGCACCTCCAGATCAATCAACGTGACTAGTACCTAAAAAATATTTTATCCCACACCGTGAGCCAAGGCTCAGCAGAAACTAGATAAACATGCAATATAAACAAAACATGCTAGAAAATTGAAGTGCAATTTTTGACTCTCTTTCAAGCCATTAAAATAGTTTGAAAATAGTTTTAGATCACGACTCACCAGAGCCAGAAAATAATTTTCACATGCAATGGGAAAGCGAGGATAAAAACCATGTTGGACTCACATGAGCCCCAAAAACGATTCTTGTATTTCGACTCCCATAGTCCGTTGATACATTTTGCATTTACAAAAGTTTGATCTATCCGTCCCGAAATGCAGCTCATGCAATACATGACCATATGCCTCGTCAGGACCTCGTTTCAGCCGACAGAGCGCACACACACACACACACACACCCGTGCCTCGTCAAGACCTCATTTCAGCCGACAGAACGCACACACACCTGCTTCGTCAGGACCTCATTTCAGCCGACAGACAACATACACACGAATGCCTTGTCAGGACCTCGTTTCAGCTGACAGAGCGCATCTACTCACACCCACACACGCACCTATGCATCATCAACCAGGATTAACATCTACTGGACCACAAACTTATCTATCTAATTCCATACACATATGAAAATCTAAACTAGGATTTAAAGCATATAATCATGTATTAACACGACGTTCCACAAACCACGTCACATGCCTATAAAACTCTAGGTTTTCAAGCATAAATCACGTTACACATAACGATATCAAACCCATATAATTCACTTACACAATTCGTACATAAATAAACTAGAGTTATAAATGTACAAAGCCAGTTATAAATGCACATAGCCATATATAACTTCACATTATGACGCCACCCGCCATATAACCCGACATCCACTCAAACGATTCCCAACTAACATAGCACGCTGCCACAACCCCGCTCGAGCTCACAACTACCGCTCGAGCGGTCCCCTATCGACATACATCTCTGCCACTCCACTGTTCAAGAGCTCAACCACCGCTCGAGAGGTCACCAACCGACCCAACACCCTGCCACCAGCCCGCTCGAGTGCACGACCACCGCTCGAGCGGTCAACGCTGGGAGAAAACCCCGAACCAAGAAACAAAACCAAACCCCCGCACGCAACGATGCACTATCCACCACATCACCAACCGAACCCCAAAAGGAATCCACAGGTATTTGAATCGACTAATTCTCATAAATTAATCAATTGAATACCATAGGACGCCAATCGGAAACCAAAACCTAACCACCAAAATACTAACACCCAACACAAACCCACGACGCCTACAAGAACACCAAAACGTCCCACGGAACATGGAATTAGGCCAAAATGGCCAACAAGGATGAAAAACAACCTTTTCCCAAGCATTCGGCCAAAAACAGGTGAAAAATGGTTTGAAAATCATGACACACCTTCACTCTTTTGATCATAACTTTTTCTAAAAAAAGAATTTTAAGGTGAGAGAGGTGTCATTGGAAAGAGAACTTTCGAGACTTCAATTTGAGTACAAGAATGACCTAATTCCTAGTCCGAACGAGGAAGATAACATCAAAATAAAATGGCCCTGCGCAGCCAGTCTGCTCGAGCGAACATCAGGCGCTCGAGCGAGCTACCACCCGAGAAAAACCCAGATTTTGCTGTTCTTTGTGTTCTAAGCCTCCAAACTCCCCAACACCCATTATGATGCTTCAAAACACACTTAAACTTACCGATTCGCATATATATAACACTCATGTACATACACAAGCCCAAAACACCTAGAATCACCAAACGAAAAAAAACTCAAAACCCAATTCCATCCACCGAAATGAACACAAAACCCCTTTTGAAACCAAAACCCGATTTTCTTGAAACAAAGTCAGATTTACAGGAATCTAACCATTAAAAACACGCACGATTACACGTAACACCCTTATAAGACATGAGAGTCTAGGATCCTACCTCGGTGAGTTAAAAACTCGATGCCTCGAACCACGTGCAAAACCAAGCTTCATCGAAATCAAAATATGATCGAATGGTTGTGTAGCACTCGATGCCGATACCAAGAATCCGTAGTCTGATTGTCGAAAATCGAGCTCCGAGCCCCCGAGAACTTAGAGAGAAGGTAGAGAGAAAAATGAGAAAACTTAGGAGTTAAGTTTTAGAAAATATTTTTAAGAAAATATCTAACTCCAGATATTTATAGGCCTCCAAAATATCTTTTTTTTAAAATTTTTAAAATTCACACCGTAACACCCTACGACCCTGAGAACCTGCCCCACATACATCTCTACCCTCGAACATGCATCAAAAGCATTAAAACATGCTCAAACGAAAACACATAGCGTGCATCCGAAAATGCCGAAAAAAGAAAACGGGTCAGGGTCTCACAAGATCTACCATTCCTTACCCAACAGAAAACTAAACAGAGATACAAAAAGAAGAAAATATTAAACAGAGCAACAAAAGAATGTACAAACTTGAAATAAACAGATAACATAGAGTTTTGAAAAGGGTTTTTGTATTTTTTGGCCTTAAAATAATATCACGGCTGTAACAACAGGATGTTGCGGCCGTTCATATAGAGAGGTATAAATGTACCAACGCCTTTAAAAATGGCATGACCGTGACTGTGGGTTTAATAAAGCATACGGCCGTGACTGTGGGTTTCAATGTAAATACTTATTTACATTGAAATGAATGATAGATAAGCAATAAAATAATAAAAACCTTATCCACGATACCCTCAGGGGAAGAAGATGAGGGTTTAAGAAGAGTCGTGGGATCTTAAGGTTACCTCGTATGAATATCCACCTCGAATGGCCCCTCGATGGTGAGAATACGATACTTTCAAACCAATATACGTGCTCCAAGAACTCCTCCAAGACAAGCAAGAACACAAACGAAGCTCATGAAGTATAGGATGAATGGGAGAATATCGGGTGGGGAAGTATTTTGGCAAAGCTTTGGTATCCAGGTATGTCTCTCTCTTATTTCTACTTGGAATCGCTGCCTAGTATTTTGGCAAAGCTTTGGTATCCAAGCAACACAAACCCCTTCTAGGATGTTGTCATCTATCCAAAAATGGATAATAGTGATGTCCACTACCTTTTTCCTTTTGTACAGTGTCGATCGCTACCTTTATGGCGGTGAAAAGGACAGCCGTGACTTTTAAAAAAGTCACGGTCTAGATAAAAACCCAATGGCCGTGACAAAAAACGTCATGGCTTGATTTAGGATTTTCAAAAAAGGTTACGGCCGTGAGAGTAAGGACACAGCCTATTATAGGGTTTCAAAAAGGTGGCGACCGTGTGGATTGGGATGTCACAGCCTGAAGGTTATTTAGAGTTTTGGGGTTTTGAGCAATATTCGTGACCTTGCTTGCTTGGAAGTATCTTTGAGCATGATTCTCATACTTTTATCATTGGGAAACATTCGAGATGGATGCCTAAGATTCGGTTTGGACATATTGGGGTGTCTACAATACAATATAACCATACGATTTCATAGCAAAGGGCCAAAAGCACTTGTTGTGTAAGCTTAAGAGATTTATTTATGGACTTAAGTAGGCATCTAGGTCTTGAAATTCTCAGTTTGATCAGCCCATTAAGTCTTATGATTTTCTATCAAAGTCCTGACGAGTCGTGTGTATATAAGAAGCATAATGAAAGCGTGGTGATGCTTCTAGTACTTTACGTGGATGATATATTGCTTATCGAAAATGATGTGTGGATGTTATCTTTGGTGAAGGTATGGTTATCCAACTAATTCGATAAGAAAGACTTGGGAGAAGTTAGTCACATCCTTGGGATCAAGCTTGTGCGAGATCAGAAATAGAGGATGTTGGGCTTATCACAAGCTACTTATATCGATATAGTCTTTACTCATTTTAGCATGCAAGATTCCAAGATTCTCTTTCAGTCATAGAATCACTCTATTTAATGATCAATGTCCTAAGACACCTGTTAAGATAGAGAAGATGAAGGCAGTTTCTTATACTTTAGTACTAAGAATCGTCTTGTATGCTATGCTTTGCACTAGATCCGACATTTGTTTCATTGTTGGCATCGTTAGCAGATATCAGTCTAATTCAGGATAGGAGCATTGGACAGCGAACCAAGATTGCATCAAGAGACGATCTTGCAGATCCTTTTACAAAGAACTTACCAGCTAAGACTTTTTACAATCATATAGAGGGCATTGAAGTCAGATGTATAGTAGCGTGGTGGTGAGTATAAGTGAGAGATTGTTAGGGCTGTATACTAACAATTATGGTTTTAGTTTTAGTATTTAATTTTATTTATTAATAAAATTATTTTTTCATTTTATGAGAATCTTAATGAGCAATGCATACGTTTCATTATTTATTTAATATTGTGCATGTGCATCTTTTATTTTACATAATATTTAACTAGTGTGTAGAGTTCAACTTATACACAGAAGACCAGATTATTAGTTCTTGTAGAATATAAGTTTTTAGTTCATAATCTTATATGGAATTGGACAAACCATCGGTACGATTATAGCACAATATTTTAATAGATTTGTCTTGATTAAATAGAATGATAATTATTTTAACAATTGTTACGACTCATTGTGTTAATATACTTTGTGTGTGTTGAACATGACCAAGTTGAGGTAATTAATTTTACACTAATTTTATAAAATAATTTACACTCCATGGTTATTATGAGTGGTTATACTCTTAATCTTGAAATAATTATTATTTACATATATTTAATATTCATTGTTTTGATTTATTAGAGGGTGCGATCTTTTATGGGTTTACAATCTCGGTGCGTTGGATAGCGATATTAATTATATGCTGAATACTAATTATTGATGGAATTCACGTTCCAAAAAATTAGAATTGATGATACTTTCTTAAGAAATTTTATAAGTTTTGACCGAACCAAACCCTACAGGTGGGTTTTATAATCCGGTAGTCAAATAAGTTAAACGGAAAGGCTTAGAAATTTTTTAAAGAGCCCGATTAAATATAATTTTCAGTAATTTAATTTAATCGGTGGGTATCTATAATATTAACGTGAGGAGAATAAATAAGTATTTAATAACAGAAGCTCGAATACTACGATTTTGAGAATTAGTCTGAGAGTACAATTATAATTCTTTAGTAGAATGAATTATAATATATGTTTTTATGAAATTACT